>JANHZU010018122.1:0-13352 GCA_032468055.1 Acrochordus granulatus | reverse complement strand
CATCACTGGCCAGCCGAGGGGGGTGGGGTAAACGAAAAAAAAAAAGTATAATCACTAACCTATGTAAGCCTCCAAGAGTCTTTGGAAATTGGCGGCATAGAAATATGATTAATAAATAAATAAATTGTAGCAATAGACAATTTGGAATGATCAATTCATCTCTACAGGAATACACAACACCAAGAATGAAAGCCCTCTTGAAAAAAATTGGGTGAAAATCAGAGGAAAAATAAATGATTTTTATTGGTGTATATTACAGGCCACTAAACCAAGCAAATAGTTGAACTTTTTACTAATCAGCTAAGGTATGCAGGAAACTGTAATAATGGAGGATTTTAACTGTTCTGACATTAAATAGACAAACTCTACAGTGAGTGGGAGATCAAACAAGTTCCTGATGTGTGCCTGGCAGACAATTTTGTCATCCAAAAGGTAGAGATGGTCAACTATACTGGACTTAATTCTTACTAATAGATATGAAATGGGTGGAAGTTGTAGGAACTTTGGGGGAGAGTAAACATGTCATATTATAATTCAACATAATGCAGAACAGAGTCAAACTAGTCTTTCAGATTTTAAGAGATAACTTCAACAAACTAAGAGAGAGATTAGGAAAGATTCCATGGATGGAAATCCTAAAAAAATTCAAGATGCTTGGAAAGCTCTGAAAAACAAAAATATAAAAGCCCAACCAAACATAATAACACAGAGAAAGAAAAACAAGGGATCCCAGATGACTGCATAAAGAACTTTCAGACAAATTGAGGGTCAAAAACAAAAAGTATAAAAAATGGCAAGAGGGCATATAACTAGAACAAAATACTAGCAAATAGCCCAAATCTACAAGGACAGAATCAGGAATGCTAGAATTAAGAATTAAGGCAACAAATGCTAAAAATAAAAAAGGTTTATTTCAATGTGTAAGGAACAAGAAGAAAGTCAAGGAAATAATTGGTCTACAAATGGGAGAAGATGGCAAGAAGGTAATGGATAGTAGGGAGAAAGTGGAATTGCTTTATTCCTTTTTTGCATCTGTCTTCATGCTTAAAGAAAAAATAGTGAAACCCACCAAAATCAGCACAGTGGAAGACAGAACAGAAATGTAGGTCAAAATAGGTGAGAAATTGGTAAGAGAAAACATATTTACTCTAAATAAGCACCGGGATCAGATAGTTTAATTTCAGGGTTCTGAAGGAGCTGGCAGATGAGATATTTCAGAACTCCCTGAGCATGGGGGAACTGCCAGAGGACTAGAAAAGAGCTGATATGGTTCCAGTCTTCAAAAATGGGACCAGTAAGCCATTTGACAAAGTAGACAACAGCCTACTTCTTGTTAAGATAGAACAATGTGGGATAGACAGTATCACTATCAGATGGATTCACAGTTGGCTCACCAACCATATTCAGCATGTTGTCCTCAATATAACTATATCTATATGGAGGGAAGCATGCAGTGGAATACTTCAAGGTTCTGTATTGGGGCCAGAACTCTTCAATATCTTCATAAGTGTCTTAGAAGAAAGGACTGGAGGGGAGAGAATCAAATTTGCAGATGACACCAAGTTGGGGATAATTGCTAACATTTTGGAAGACAAGATTCAAAAGGATCTTGACAGACTGGAGCATTGGGCCACAGCCAACAAGATGCAGTTCATTTGTGAAAAAAGTAAGGTCCTATTCTTAGGCAGGAAAAACCAGATGCATAAGTATAGGACAGGAGATACCAGCTCCATAGAAGTAACTGTAAGAGGGTTCTAGGTGTCCTACTGGATCACCACTTTAGTATGAGTCAGCAATGTGCTGCAACTGCCAAAAAGGCCAATTCAGTTCTAGACTGCATCAACAGAGGGATAGCATCAAGATCACAAGAAGTGATAATACCTCTTTATAATTGTACTAGCAGGCAACACTTGGAATACTGTGTCTGATTCTGATTATCATGAAACAAAAAAGATGCTGAGACCCTAGAAACAATGCAGAGAAGAACAACAAAGATGATAAGCAGTCTGGAGGCTAAATTGTATGAAACATCAGGGAACTAGATATTCTAGCCTTCTGTGTGACATGATACCTGTCTTCCAGTATTTGAGTGACATGTCAAAGCACCTAAGGGTAGGACTAGAACCTGGAACTAAGAATAAATTTCCTGACAGTGAGAACAATTAGTCATGGAACAGCTTGCTTCCCAGAGTTGTGGATACTCCATTGCTGGAGGTTTTCAAGAAAAAAATGAACCATCACTTGTTTGGGATACATAAGGTCTCCTATCTTGGGCAAAGGATTAGACTAGGAAACCTCCAAGGTCCCTTCTAGCCCTATGATTCTATCAGAGACCCCACATTTAATCCAACCATAAACCAAATTCACTTGTGATATATTGAAGCATTATTTATGTATTTCATTATTCATTATGTTTATAAAAATCAGACTTTTTTCCTATTCAAGCAATTGCAGGTCTGATTTTTCATAATAGTTAAGTTAAAAATAGATATGGTTTCTTCCCCTATCCTATGTAAGGATTCTATGCCATTTAGGGATTTAAAGGTAAGTTCCAGATAACTATGTTTACATTTCTACTGTGAAAAATAACACAGATTTCTATCCAAATCACATACCTTCCAAATATTTTTAGCTTATTTTTGAATGTTAAATAAAATACATTTTGCAAAAACAGATTTTATGGCAGACCTAAAATATTTCTGTGGCTTATAGAAAAAGATAAATAAATTATCTGAATCTACTGCTTCATCTACTTCATCTGAATCTACTGCTGACACCACTGTTTGGCTGCAAAACATTTAAACTATTAGTAGAGTTCTCTCCCCTTTCCCTTGGAAAGTAAAGGCCATAAGTGGATAGTTGGGTGTCATTAATTGTCATATTTTCCCCTGGAGATGCCTACTGAGGCTGGGTAACCCTTTCACTTATGGGTTCCTCAGGCAGTGCAGAGCAGGGAGCAGAGAAATGTTGGTGGAACTGTTGTACCAAATTGGGGGCATGGACATATCTGGCTGCCTAGAGTCAAAAATTTCCTCCACATCATACTCCTCTTCCTCTTCCATGATCACTGGTGGAGGGATGGCTGCTGTAAGCACAAGGTGGTTTTACTTGACCAGCAAGGAACAATGAAAAACTAGGTGTTCTTTCATAGAAACAGCTAATTTTAAGTGGAAGGCTACCGGACTAATTTGTTTTAGGACCTTGAAGGATCCCATGAACTTTGCATCTAGCTTCTTAGAGAGTCTTTCAGAAATCAGGAAAGAGAGCCAAACTTTGCCTCCCTCAGCTATTGGTGGCCCTTCTATTAATGGACATCCATAGTCCTCTTGTAAGACTGTTTAGCCTGCTCCAGCTAAAAGAGTTGGACAATCAGCTGCCCTTGTATAAAATGCTTCTGGGATGGAGCCATCCTCCCTTGGGGTTTGTGATAAAACTCTTGAATGTTGATCATATAAAACTTGAAAGGAGATCATAGCAATTGCTCTGTGGAGTGTATTATTATATAAGAATTCTGTAAGTTGAAGGCCTGTTATTCTGTAGGTACAATAATATCTTAAATATTGTTTCAACAGTTGGTTAGTCTTCTCAGCCTCACTGTGGTGATGTGATGGCCTGAAAATAAGCTAACCTGGACATTCAAAGTTGGAACACTACCATCCAAAACCTGGGAGTAAATTGATTGTCCCTGTCTGAAACCAATCTGGACATTATGCTTCTATAGTGAAAGACATGGTCCTAAATGAGTTGAGCTATTTCTTGGCAGTGGACAAACCCTTTCAAGGGATGAAATAAATCATTTCGGTAGCTGTTGTTGGTCTCTGAAAAAAATGTTTTAAGCCTGAGAAGATTAATATCAGGCACAAGCAACCAAATCCACCCATAAAGGTTCAAAGTTGCTGATTCATTGCTAAAAGTTTTATGTACAGATATCTTCTCAGATTGAAGATTTGCACCTGGGTGAAATCAGATAACGACTAACAGCAAATCCAAGAGGAGTGTTGGTCAAGAGGGATTGGCTCTCTTATGGCTCTGTATGTATTGCAAACTGATACCTCATTTAACTCTTTCCTCTGGCTCTGAGATCCTCTCTCACAGTTTCCAGTGCATCCTTCCTCACACAAATTCCTATTACTGTCCCATAAAGGAACTGGGCCGATGATTTGGCCTCAGAAAATTTTAATGACACAGTGCCATTAAAATACTTACTGGCACAGTTGACCTAAGAACGAGTTATACTACCTGATCTGGTGTGCATTCCAGATGTCATTAAGGTAGAAAACTACTACAAGGTAGTTAAATACAGTAGGCTGCTCTACTTTGTGCCCTTTTACTCTCTAGGATTGTTGGGTTGCTCTCTTAGCAAAAACCAAAATTTTGGATTTATCAAAATTAAAAACTAGATGATTTGTCTGAAAATACCTAAATATTGCTGCTATTATTCTTTTCAGTTGTAGTGGCATCATCAGCATAGAGTAATATAGGGATTTTGTACCTTGCTTGTTTAGGTGTATGGAAATCCAGGTAATGAAGAAGGTCTACCACTGAATTGACATACAAGTTGAAAATAGAGGGAGCACGAGTACATTACTGACTCTCTCCTTTCTCAACGCTTTCAGTATCAGAAAGGGACCCTGGAGATTGCATCTCACTCTTTAGGAGGTGTTGAAGTATAATTTCTATATCAGAAAGATGAGGCATCTATCAGTAGTTGTGTTTTTTAATTGTTCCCCATGGGCATTCCTGGAAATCGAGTCAAAGGCATATTTAAAATTTTAAAAAGCCATCAAAAGGGAGGATTTCTTTTATGAATATATTTTTGTGCAAGATAATAGAGCAGCAGAATGTGGTCTGCTGTTGACCACCCTTCTCTGAATCCTATCTGCTCATCTTTAAAAGGCCTTGTGTTTCTATCCAGTCTTGGAGCTTGTGATTTAAATGTTTAGCATTCCAAAATCTGACCTATGAATGTAAATAAGATTGATAGTAAAGGTGCTCATCAGCTGGGATTCTTTTTAATTATTTCAGGCAAAAACCAATCAACATCTGGAGTCTTGTTTAATGGGTTCACTCAATCAGATGATCTCTTCCACAGGGACAGGGGCCAATTAAACCTAGTTGAATTCACTCTAATTTATGTTACTAGCAGAGTTCATGTACAACCCTGTAAAATAGTCATCCCCAAGCTTAAATTGGTACTTGATGGGGGGTGGAAGGGAGGGTTAGCAATTTTTCAATTTTAATTTGCCAGAAGAAGGAAGAATGCCTCTTCCTGGCTGATGAAATTAATTTCTTCCAGGTCTCCTTTACTGCCAATGTTTTTTCCTTTCCTTTCCTTTCTTTAAATTCTGTAGGGAACATTATTAGTCTGGAAATAAAATTTTAATTATTTCTATATGCTTATGGTATGACTCTTTCAGCTATGCACAGTCCTGATCAAGCCATTTTTAAAGTTTTGCATCCAATTACTGAAGCTTGCCTTGTTTCTTTGACAAAAGCATATTTCAGTTAAAATGAACAGATCACACAAGTCTAAGGACTTGTTGCCATAATAGATTTCTAAGGTTTCTGGGGTTACCTGCCATTTAGCAACTGCTTTTGAACCACTTTCATTGTATTTAATTCATACTCTTGTGATGTTATTTTCCAGCATTGTGGCATAGATTGATTCTGTTCTTAATATTCCTAGAGGGTTGTCATAGAATCAGAGGATGGTGATAGCCTTCTAATCACAAATCTACCTCCATCAACTGTAGATAGATAATGTGATATGATCCAGTAATCCCTGTCCTCTAGGAAATATGTTCAGTTGGATGATACTCATCTAGGAAACCACTGAGTATGCACAACTCCAAATGTGTGCCCATCTGCCTAAAATATAAGCCTGCCCAATTAGTTTTTAAATCCTTAAAATATCTAGTATATATGGATCCCTCTAGTGCCTCCTCCTTATGAAAGGTCTTAAATTGATGAATAGGGAATTACCATTTAGCCCTTTCTGGCATTTAAATTTCCACCAGTTATTACTGATACTGCAGGATGTGCAAGTGAGGATAAATGTTTCTATATGTCCCCAGGTGCATTAGTCTGGGCATGTGTTTTAGGGAAGATATAGATATTTAGGGAAGATATATATCATACAAAAAAGTATGATTTCAGTCTGTTTGAAGGACAACAGGAGGCTGATACCTATGGGTTTAAAGAAGGCAGGGGAACACATTTCAGTTGTAATTAGTATTAGGATTATGATATCTCCTTTAGATCTCTCTCCGACCTTACTTGGGGTAGTCAAGAATAAACTGACCTAATAACCATCAAATTCCACCTCTGGCGTGACCCATGTAAATCACAATAGATAAAGAAAAGTTGGTCTTTTGATGATCCTAATCAGCCTGCAATATTCCAAGTTAATAGGAAGCATCCAGTAAGAGTCAGATAAGCTGGTTTTGGTGAGCCAATTTTGTGAGATCATATTGTTGGGATCGTGAGCTAGAGAACAGCAACAAGGCCTCTGCCAAGGGTTGGCCTACCTCAAGCAAATCCAATGGCTGCTCATGGGAATCCCACTCTCCAACGAACCTGCACTGCAACAGCTTTTTGTTTGTTTGTTTCACTGGGTGCAGAGTTAATAGATGTTTCTGCATGAGATCACTTAAGGGGGTTATTTATAATCACGTTGATAAATTTCCATTTGTGTCTTGTTGTGGTATGATATCGAAATTCTTTTCTTATTCATCACCAAGCTGATCTGTATAGGTGATCCTCCTGCTTCATGATTTGCAGTTATGGGTCCTATAGGAAATCCCAATATAGAGAATATCTCCTCCTCAATAGTTAGCATAGCCTGGTACTCTCCAACAGGTTTTCCCATAAGGCTGGAACAAATAGTATTTAAAGGGCAGTGTCCAGCCCTTCTATTGTCCACCAAGGGAAGGCAATTAGTGTTGATGTTTATAGACACAAGATTAATAAGTAGCTTAGCTGTAGCAACTGTAACCAATAAAGTTTTCTTAAGATTTTCCAGCTTGTGTATTATATTATTTTGTTCATTCCTAGGCAGGAAACCAAGAGCTCTGATAAGGCCAACTTCAACTGAATCTGACACATATTCATTTAGTGTGACTAGCTGATTCCCACAATCATGTTTTTCAAACCCAGGTATAGGGAACTTGGTAACATCTGGTGAAATTTTGAAATAGTTGAGTCAGAATTAAATAGAGAATTAACTTTTACTCTGCAAAAGACTCTGATAGGAAAGATTTGAAAAGATGCTAAATATAATCTCATCTTGAATAACATAAGTAGGATAGCAGGCTGATTAAAAGACAACAGAATTCATTTTCAGTTTGGAGCCCTTGGAAGCTATTCAACAGCACACAAATGTATCTGTGTTGATAATGAAGAAGTTGTCCTAGGGAGGTTTATAACAGATATCTGTTTATAATAGATATCTCTCTGTATCTCCATGGAATCCTAGCATACAATAATGAGATTTTTCAGGGAGATACAGAGAGCAATCTGTGTGTCTGGTGAAAAATTTAACTTGCAGGCAATCTCCTCTTTGTACCCAAAGAGGTTTTAGTATGTCTAAAGTTCCCACTCTATACCTCATCAGAGTTTAATAATTTATTAATACAGACATTTGACTATTGAACAGTTTCATCAATTTGTTTTAGCTGCTGTTTATCATAACACATGTCTGAAATTTATGGCTTAGCTAGAACTTCTGTATAAGATTTAAGTTTTATAAAAAGGTAAAGATTCCCCTGCCAGTTGTGGCTAACTCTAGGGTGTAGTCTCATCTCTATTTAAACTAAGCCAAAGAACCAGAGTTGTCCAAAGACAATTCTGTGGTCATTTGTCTGGCATGACTATATGCCAAGGTGCATGGAACGTTGTTCCCTTTCCCACTGATGGTGGTACCTATTTATCTACTTGCATTTCTACATGCTTTTGAACAGCTAGGTTAGCAGGAGCTGGAGCAAATAACAGGAGCTCACCCCATTATATGGCGCCTGGATCTCAAACTTGAGCTGCCAACCTTCTGGCCAAAAAGCCCAACATTAATTCTTATACTGTTAGTCTTAATGGAAGTGGTGAGTCCAGCTTTCTGTGTTTGAACCAAAGCCTCAAATCTCTTTTTCAGCAATTCCTGTTATATCTGACAGATGCTCATATAACAAAATAAAATTCCTGTGTTGTAGGAAGGCATTTTTTGCCATTAAATTTTAATTTTCCAAAGGAGCCTCTGAAAATTATATTCTGATTTTGAATATAACCAGAAATAACCAGAAAATTATATTCTGATTTTTCACCTTATTTTAAAGCTTATTTGACTTTTCTTGAGGTTTGCAGGAAAACTAGCAAGACTGATTGGAAAGAATCCAAATTTTCACTTACCTCTTCTCTGACAATCAGTGAAAGATCTAGCAGCTATTGTTTTCCCAGTTCTATTTGAAAGTCCAATTCAAGTAATTCAATGGCTTCAAATTTGTTAGAGGTGGGAGGAAAATTTGTTTTGCTTACAAATAAATTCCTTTTGTATAAAATGTTCAGCTATCTTTGGTAGTTTAGCAGACTTTGTTGAAGAAAGGAAGCCTTTCTTTTTTTTATATTGTTCAAGAGCCAAGATGGTGAACAGGCAGCAACTGCCATAAACAGCTACTTCAGAAAAGTATTTCCTTATCATTGTATTTTTAACATATTGTTTTAAATATGTTCCTTTTGCTGCCTTATTGGAAGCCTCCAAGTCTGGAAAGAGCCAAGATTTTAGAAATCATAGATAATATTGGTATAAACTCCTTTATCTTTAAATGTTTAAATTATTTAATATTACAGTGTTAAAAATTTCTAGTTAACAATTCATCCATCCATCCATCCATCTATCCATCCATCCATCCATTTTATATGCCCCTTTCTCTAGATGTTACAATAATTAAAAACCAGTAAAAATAAAAGATTAAAACAATAAATAACTTTACAATATAGAGTAAATACCACTCTATTAGTATGATACCACTCTATTAGTAAATACTATTAGTATAAAACTTATGTTTTAGTAAACCTAGTTTAGTGACTGCCTCATATAATGTCTGTTCACAGTTACAAGAATGATGAAAAAGTAACTTTACAACCAGTTTTCACATTTATGAATTTCACAAACCTGTAAACCAAAGAAAACTGAAGAAAGTCTTTAAAATTACAATGTTTCACTTAGTGACCAATTCACTTAACAATCATTGCCTGTCCTAATTGCAGTTACTATGTAAGGACTACCTGGATAATAATATGATAAAATGACATAAAAATATTAATGATAGGTGCAAGTTATCTAGCAGATGTTTCTTCATTTTGTCATTGTACGATCTACCAGCCATTGTTCCAATAAAGAATCCTATATAAGGTGCCAAAGAATTATTAATATTTTAGCAGATTAACAAGCAAAGTTAAACCTAGTTATTTTATAATGGATTATTGTTTTGCTTTGGTTAAAAGGTATGAAAGATAAACCAAAGATGTACTTGTGCTGCTGGTGTGTAATTTGATTCTGTTGATAGGAATACATTGTAATGTAAAATGAGTGATAAAAATATTGAGGGACATCTTTTAGCTTATACCCCAAAATCCAAGTTCTGAAATTCTCCCTGGTCTGCCATTTGTGGCAGTTAGTGACAACTAATTAAGCAAGATTTTGTCTTGCTTCATTTCTCTTAAATCTACATATTAATGATACTTGATGTTTTTGAGTTAAAAATTGAAGAAAGGAAAATGTCAGTTTTACTTCATGTTGATCCTCATTTCAAATATAGGTTAGATCAGCTTTGAATAATATTATTTTAAAAATTCTGTAATTATTAACTATGAGAAAATTAAGGTTCTAGAATTTGGCTATAAGTGCATAAGAATACCAAATTACTGAGAAATGGTGTCATTGAGCATGTATTTTCCTACTGGTATTTTGATTTATTCTCAGTTTCATGGAATTGTTTCACCCATTTTAAAGCATAAATTTGCATAAATTCTGACCTGCTACAAAATATAATTCTGAAATTTTGTTACATTAATGATGTTCACTAATAATCAAATTTTGCTTGTTTTGCACTTTATACTGAATATTAATTTTTTCTTGATGGAGATGAAATATAGGAGGCTTCTGAGTTGAATAATAACTGCATTTAACTGACTTACATAATTAGGGTTTTGATGATTTTGGATTATAAGGTAGTACTGGACTGCAGCTAGAGAACATGCTAGAATTCAAAAGGAATATTATTAGACAATAGATACATCTGTCTAATACCTACCAACAGATTTTGAAATGTAAATTAATATGAAGAAATGCCTTCCTTTTTAGGTGAATTACATTGATTTTTTTTTAACAGATGTGAACAACCCAGTAACAAAAATGTTGTTTTGTAAGAGATTATTTAAAGTATCTTGCTATGCTTTAAAATAATATAGTTTGCACCTTTGGCAACTATTATCATACCTTCAGAGCATTGTCATGCAGCTATTACTTTGAAAACAACTTTGTCTTTATTTCAGCATTTACAATAAATTTGTGTTGGCAACCACTCACTGCTGAATCAAATACCTGAAATATGAGCTTAATAGGGCATAAATTAGCAATCAAACCTTTGGCTACTGTTGAATATGCTTGTAATATCTTTCCCAGTTAATTAACAACTGCTTTTACCCTTTAGGCTTTGCATGCTTTGGCACAAACAGGCCCATTATCTGGTTTACTTAAATGAGTTTTGCCTGGGTGCCAGATAGAATATATCTTATTTGCCTACAGGTCACTCCGCAGAAAGAGGAATTAGACTAGAGTCTTGGACTTGATGTAATTTCTTTTTGTCCAAATTCATGATGAAATCACTTCTTCGTGCTGCAAGAAAAAACTGCAATGGAAACGAGCTATAATTATTTCATTTGTGAGTAGCCAAGGAAAAACTAGGAATACTTCTGTGTCCCCTCATAAAGATGGTCAATATTCAGGTTCAGGATTTTATTGACAGATGATCAGAACATGATGAGTTTATGAGAAATGTAATTCTGTAATTCCTAAGGAGGAGGTATGTAATGTACAATCTTATAAGGAATACAATATTTTCTTGAAATAACAGGAAAGGTCAGGTTTAACTCTTAGGATATAATGGGGATACAGAAAGCATACTTTCCATAAAATACAAGAACATAGCATATTCTAAATTTTTAATTTAACCTTAATTTTTTAAAAAATAATGTATTCTATCTGCTTCTGTAAATAAGAAACTTTTGTAGCAGTTTTTCAAACAAGCAACTTTTATGAAAATGGTAACTTTTGTGAAGTGAATTTGATTTAATGATTTACACATTGTTTTTCTTTGTTCATGAAGGAACTTGCGAAGACATATGTGTGCAAATGCTAGGCAAGAGTTCTGTTTTGGTTTTATCATCTACTAGGATGTGATCACAAAAGTCAAAGGACAGCCACAAAAATGCAATCAAACCTCCATCAATTGAGGTGATATAATCACATTATAATCAATTACAGAATCAGATACTTCTTACAGTAATACAAAGGATGATAATAGATTCAGATACTTTATTGGCCAAGCATGGTTAGACATGCAGGGAATTTGACTTTCTGTTCCTTGGAGTTCATTTGGCTGTGCTTCTCCATTCAGTCAAGCAACAAAGGTTTATTCACCACAACGTAGCCATCTCTGTGTAGAGCTTCATGGCGAATGCAGGAAAAGCAGCATTTGATTCGTGTTCCCCTTAGCACAGAAACTAAGAGAAAGATGTGATTGCACCAATCTCCCTTTTACTTACGAATGAAGAAAGAGACTACTGCACTCCCTTTGAATTCCATGTACTAATGGATGATACACCTTTGTCAGGTGGAAATTGTTGCTATGTCTTTAAACTTTGCAACCCTCTATCACTGGTAAAAGTCATATTCAAAGAAGACTGCTTTGCGCCTTATGAAGTTGAATCAAGGAAACAGGTAGTGCTAATCGCCTCGTAATGAACAGTCAAAATAGCATTCCCCAGTTCCTGCTAAGATCAGATTCAAACTTTGCAGCTTAATTCCTGCTCTCCCTAGGAAGGGGAAAATAAAAAGCACTGGCTCTTAGGAATTCCTCTTTGGCTTTATGGAGATTCCAACATATGGTCCTCATGCGAAAGAGAAATCGATAGCACTCAGCAGCATAGCGAATGAGTGGAAACTCAAGCACAACATTATCTCACCAGTCCCATCCAGACTCTGCATTCATCCTAAATCTACCCTAGGACAAATTTCCTCATGGGATATTGTCAGCGGGTGACAATTCGGTGATCTCATAGCGAAATCAATGTTCCCGTGTTAGTGTTTGAGGATACCGCCAAAGGTAAGGTCACATAATAAAACGTTGCTTGTTTCCTTTCCTTTGTAGCAAGAAGAGCAGTGAAAACAAGGCAGTGTCAAGGACGCCACTTTGGCTTAGGAGTGGAAATTACACTGCACTAATAACCTGCTTGAGTCAAAGCAGAATCTCAAATTTTCCAAGATGAACAGTTGGCTGTGCGTCTCGGTTCAGTCAAGCCACAAAGGATTATGCACCACGACCTAGCCATCTCTGTGTAGTGCTTCATGGCGAAGGCAGAAAAAGCAGCGTTTGAATCCTGCTCCCCTTAGCACAGAAACTAAGAGAAAGAAGTCATTGCACCAATCTCCCTTTTACTTACGAACAAAGAAAAAGACTGCTGCACTCCCTTTCAATGCCAACTACTAATGTATGATACACATTTCTTAGGCAGAAACTGTCTTTGACCTTTCCCTACCCTCAATCTCTGGTAAAGGTCATATTCAAAGAAGACTGCTTTGCGCCTTATGAAGTTGAATCCAGGAACCAGGTAGTGCTGATCGCCTCGAAATGAACAGTCAATAGAGCGTCCCCAGTTCCTGCTCAGGTCAGATTTGAACATTGCAGCTTAATTCCTGTTCTCCCTGGAAAGGGGAACTTAAAAAGCACAACATCTTAGGAATTCCTCTTTGGCTTTATGGAGATTCCAACATATAGTCCTCATGCGAAAGAGAAATCGATAGCAGTCAAGCAGCATAGGGAATGAGTGAAAACTCAAGCACAGCAATATCAGTGAAAACTCAAGCACAGCAGTCTATCAGCAGTCCCATCCAGATTCTGCATTCCTCCTAAATCTACTCTAGGACAAATTTCCTCATGGGATATAGTCAGCGGGTGACAATTCGGTGATCCCGTAGGGAAATCACTTCCCGTGTTAGTGATTGAACAGTCAATATAGCATCCCCCAGTTCCTCCTAAGGTCAGATTCGAACTTTGCAGCTTAATTCCTGTTCTCCCAGGGAA
>JANHZU010018064.1:0-13360 GCA_032468055.1 Acrochordus granulatus | reverse complement strand
GAATCAGACAATGTGATTGTCTGGATTTGTTTTCACATTTTGTCTCTCATAGTTGAGGTGTACCTATGATGACAATTCCAGGCCTCTCTCATCTTTTTAAGTGGGAGAACTTACACAATTGGTGGCTGACTGAATGCTTTTTGCCCCACTATACATTTGGTCCCTCCTTGTTCTCTTGTAAAGATTCTGAAAATCCAGTTAAAGATTAAAATTGGATACAAAAGATATTTGTTCTTTTTCCTTCTCAATTTACTTGAGAGATGAATGCTTCTATAGGTAGTCTTCAACTGAAAAACATTCATTTAGTGATCATTTGAATTTACAACAGCATTGAAAAAAAGTCCTCCCACTTATGACCGTCACAGCATCCCCATGGTCACCTGATCAAAATTTGGGCACTTGGCAACTGGCATGTATTTAAAATGGTTGCAGCATCTCAGGGGCCCATGATCGCCATTTATGACCTCCCCAACCAGTTTCCAACAAGCACAACCAATGGGGGAAGCAGGATTCCCTTAATGACCACATGATTCACTTAAAAACTGCAATGGTTTGCTTAACAAATGTGGCAAAAAGGTCATTTTAAGTCAAGGACTTAAGTCTTAAGGACTACCTGCATTCCATGCAGTGTAGATGAGCTATGTTTAGCCAGCTTCAAGAGCTTTCAGCAAAGAACTCAAACCCTTTTTGTTAACTTAAGGCTGACCAGTCAGTATCTCCTGACCCTTTTCAGTCTTTGCTCCATTTACAAACTGGCTTCCACCTACAGATTAGGCTGGCCGGCTAAAGACCATCATTCTGTGCCTTAAGCCCAAATTCTGCCTCAGCGGCACAACGGTAGGACATGTCTCCTTCAAGTTGCCTCTTGATGTCTTTGGTGCATCGAGGCTCCTGATGAATGATTTTTTTCTTATTCTTTGGTTTCCTCTTTCCTCAGTATGTGCAGTATATGGAAAAAAGGCTTTTATGGTGTGCCTATTGGGCCGGGTTAGGCATCTTGTCCTCGGTGGGACTTGGAACAGGTCTTCACACCTTTCTGCTCTACTTGGTAAGTCTAATGTTTTCAAAATTGGGATTTTTAACTTAAATCATGCTCATTTGGGGGAATTAGGCAAAATAATCACATTTGCATCATCTGTCTCATTATGATTGGCAAGAAGAAAATAGATTTTGGTATTTGGGTTTAAATTTGATCAAAATAGTACTGAAGTCATTACAGATGATAAATGTCTAATGATCCAGGTTTAGAGTTAAGTTAGAGATTAAGATATACAATGTGTTTCTTAAGAAGAGGATGCTCCAAATATCCTGTGACTGGTTTTTAACCATAACTTGTTTAATAATCAGCTGGGTTCATACCTTAAGCTAAATTATGAACAATGAGTTACAATCCATAATGGCTGGCTTCAAACGATATCATGAGCCACATGATGCTTGAATCTTGGCAGCTTCTTTCCATCCACAATACCCAAAGAACTGGGCCCACAAATATTATTTAAGACAGTGTTTCTCAGCCTTAGCCATTTTTTAAAATGTTTCTTTTGTGATCTCCCCAACTGGCTTCTAACAAGCAAAATCAATGGGGGAAGCCAGATTTGCTAAGAGCCACATGATTTATTTAACAACTGCAGTGGTTTGTGAAACAACCATGGCAAAAAAAGGTTGTAAAATCAAGTATAACTCACTTAACAATTGCCTTGCTTAGCAAAAGAAACTCTCTTCCCAATTGTGGTCATAAGTCAAGGACTACCTATCATTTGGATTGCTACCCTGAACATGCCACAGAAGTTGCTTCCAATTCTTGGATTTTATAGGTCCTACTTCTTTCCCACCTACCTGCCAGGTTGTCTTGCTTATTTTAAAGAAATATTATTTAAGGGCAGGGTAGAATATAATAGGAGTATAGTAGTCTAGCAATTAAGCTAGGCTTGTCAGCCAGAAGGTCAGCAGCCCGAGTTCGAGACCCAGTTACTTGTTCTACCTCCTGCCAAGTTCAAAAACATGTAAAAATGCACATAGATAAATAGATATCATCTTAGATGGGAAGGTAGCAGTGTTCCATGCAGCTCAGCAGATAGTCATGCCAACCACATGACCATGGAAGCGTCTTTGGACAAACACTGGCTCTTTGGCTATGAAACAGAGATGAGCACCGCTTCCTAGAGTCAGACACAACTGAAAGGGGAAACCTTTATCTTTTTAAAGTAAAAGTAGATCAAGTGGCAAGATTTTCGGCCATTGAAAATTAGAAAAAGATACCCCAGCACAGTGTCTTTAATAATAGGCTGTATGACCAAACAACCTAAGAGGCCAAACAAGAGGAAATTGGTTTGAGCCTCCCAGTTCTGGTTTTGAGAATCTATTCCCAGGCTTATGCCCAGAAGCAACTTCTTCAATGATTCTGTTTGCGCTTTCCTGAAATGTTATTTTGCACCTGGTTAACCATCCCTCATATTCTAGGGTAAAATATGTTACAGTGGCTGGGTTTTTGCAGTACACTCAGCCAAAATTATGCAAAATGATTTTACAGTTTGGTGCAGTGTGAGAGCCAGACCACAGAGCTGGCTTCCTCCTTTTTCACTTCAGTTATCTGCAAATTTGTTTTTTTCTTCTTTGGAACTGAATGTCATAGTTGCTTTTGGAATATCACCATTTGCTCTCAGAAGGGTAATGATTAAAAATAGATGAAACCTGACCAGCAACACATCATTCTTCAGTTATGCAAAATAGGCTGCAAGAGAAAATTTCTGTCAAGTAAAAGAAGTTTGCTCTTTCAGAAAAACGTATTGCTCGCCTGTGGGGTCCTTGGTGCTCTCTGAGCTTGGTGATTTTTTTGCAGACATTTCATTACCCTACTAGGTGATATCATCAGTGCTAGAAGGGAGTGGGGTTTGCTTTGTTTATATATATGTACCTTGCCTTGTCAGTGTTGGTGAGAGCGTTCTTGGTAGTTCCTTGTTGTTTCCTGTTTGCCTGAGCTTGTATTTTCTTAATTAGTGTTGTTCACGGCTTGGTCTAGTGTTAATCTTGATGTTAAGCTCTGCTTATCTGTGTGTTGATTGCTGGTGAGGAAGTGATTTGGTCTTTTTGTTTCCTATTCACCTTTTCGATTGTCTGTTTTGAAAGATATGTAGCTGCTGTTTATCTGCCTCTTGATGGCTGAATTCCTTGCCTGTTAATGCCTCTGTAAATACTAATTTCCATTTTTTTTTGCTTTATATATTTTCATTTTTACCTCTTTCGTTTTTCTTCATTTCTCCTTATCGCCAGCACAAAAGTTTTGTTTGATTTGAACTCCTTGCACACTTTAAAGTGGAAGGATATTGCTGTGATCTACCACTTGGTGTTGCTGTGGACGCGACAGGGCTTAGGATAGTTTTACGTTTCTCCAAGATGATTTTGGAATGTGCACCTTTCTAACAAAACCTTTTTCTTAGTTTTGTTTTTATCAGACACTAGATGGGGTGGTTGTCTTGTTCAGTTGTGACCAGTCTCTCTTCTGAGACTTGTGGTTCGAGCAGGGAAAACTAACTGCCTCTGAACTTTATTGTGCAAATGTTCTTTGTCATTGAAAAACTGAGGCCACCATTTGTAGGCTTGCTTACTTGCTTATTTATTCATTGAATTTATGTGCCACCCATCTCACTATCAAGTGATTCCAGGTGGGTTACAAACATCATAAAAACCAAAGGTGCAAAACATTAAATAAGCAGAGATTAAATAAATTAAAAAACCAAAATACAACAGGGTGGAGGTGGAATCTTCCCTAACATCTCCAACACGGAATGTCTCCATTGGGACACCAAGCCAGTCAGCAGAGTTAGGTTTAAAGGCTTTTCTGGAAAGCCAAGAGGGTGGAGGAAGATCTCACTGTGGGGTGCATAATGTTCCAAAGGGCGGGAGCCATGGCAGAAAAGGCTCTTCTGGACTTGCCAGCTGGAATTCCTTGACTGACAGGGTCTGTAGCATGCCTCTTCTTCTGGAACGAGTGAGATGGGCCAATTCCACTGGGGTGACATGATTCTTCAGGTAAGCCTGGATCCGTGCCATAAAATATGTTCCTCTTCTAAAGGCATAGCTGTAGTTACAATGACAACTGAGATATAAAAGTTCAGGAACCCAACTGAAGCTAGAAATGAAACAAGACTTGTGGCTTCCCTGCTAGGGTGGTGGAAAATCCCTATCACTGCACAGTAGTAGTCGCAGTGTGGTTGAGTCACATCTCACTTGACAGCATCTGTGATCCTCTCAGCACTGAAGGAAATGTTCCCAGAGTGGCAGCCATCATCTGGTTTGCTATGTGCCTCCATTCATAGGGAGTGTCTTCTGTTACAAATGTATTGGGCAAAACCCCCCAGTGGTTTTACCTTTTTCTTCAAGACTGGTTTTCCGAGTCCAAATAGGAGATGACCAGGGCATGAGGAACCAAGGAGAAAGCCCCCCAGTTTATTTCTTTCTGATATGCATCTAGGAAGCCTCTTGGTCACTTAGACCAGGAAATGACCAGGCCCTGGTCATTTCCTATTTGGGCTACTGCAGTGTGCTCTTACATGGGACTACCCTTTAAAAATATCTGGAAACTTCATCTAAATGCAGCTGTGTGGGCAATCTTGGGTGCCCCAAGGATGGCACATGTAACACCTTTGTCTAGGAATTGCATTGGGTGTCCATCTGCTTCCGGGTCCAATTCAGCATTTGGTTATGGCCTTTAAAGCCCTACATGGCATGAGAACAGGTTATCTACATAACTATCTTCGACCCATTATATCTGCCCATCCCACCTGGTCAGTCAGGGAGGGTATGCGGCAGATCCCATCAGTTAAAGAATTTCAACTGCCAGTGTCCAGGGAGAGAGCCTTCTCTGCCATTTCCCCTCCCCAGAATATCCTCCCCCAGAGCTGAATCAGACCCCCACTCTCCTGGTCTTCTGGAAACACTTGAAGACCTAGCTCTGCCAGCTTGCAAGGGGCTTGCAAGGGGAATGCAGCCAGGGGCTGGTGAGCCATCTCTCCCCAGTTTTTAATAAACTTTTAACACTGATTTTTAATCATTCTTGCCTCTTTTAAAATTTTATTTTTGTTTTTATGTACACCACCTAGAGTTCTTCTGTGAGGATGATAGGCAGTTTGAAAATGTAATAAATAAATTAAATGAAACTATACCCGGGTAGAGGAGATCGGTTCCATCCTTGGGGAATGTACAGTTGTTGTGACTACGGATTGTCTTTGTGGGGCCAGCCAGATTCAGAACCATTCAGGCAGGAGAGGTTAAGGGGTGGGAGCAAGGTTACAGAATAGGAAAAATGCCCCACAGCAAATTCCGTCTGAAACATTAAATGTGCATGATTGCTAGCCAGAAAAACCTTGAGATGGTGCCAAAGTGATGTGTTTTCTCAAATTTTCTTACCTCAAGCTTCTTCCACTGAACAAATACTGAGGCACCTTCCTTTAATTGCACATGAAAATAGAACTTATCTGAGCCCTGTTTTGGTTTCTGCATTAAATGAAACTAGGTCTGTATGCATTCATACATAATTCATAAGCTACCTAATAAATAGCTTCCTCTAAGCAGGGCTATTTGTATTTTTAAAACTTAACTCAGGATAACAATAATTTGGGGCATGTGTAAAATGTGTATTTTTTTCTCTTTGGAATAACTGGTTTAAAGCATATAGCAATTTCTTTGTGGAATTAAATTACATATGTGTCTTGACCTATGGAAGACTTACGTAATGACCTGGAAAATTACAGTATGTAGCTCAATTAAACTGAGTTTTTAGCTCTGAGAGGTTATGAGCCAGGTATTTGTAGCTTCTAGGACAGCACAATAAAATAAACTTCATTCAGGTTTGTTTTTTTCCAAATTAAAGATTTAGAAATTAAATATTAAATAAAATTAAATCTGATTCTGATATAGTATTTATAATTGGGCTTTTCTTTCCTCCTGATTTGTTAACAATTTGTACAGGATGCTGGTTGCAATTCTATATTAGTGATTTCTATTATTTTCTTCTAAGTGATTTTTTCTTGAGAAAAGCTTGGACTTTTCTTTCTGCCAAATATCTCATATGGTGCTAAAGCATATTAGTTGCCTGCTTCAAAATTCAAAATTATTTGCAGATGACCTTCTTCTGAAAAAGATGACAGGTTATCAAAGTTTTGGCTGTTGCATCTCTACAGTTATGTGATTGCACTTGGGTGCTTGGCAACCAGCATATATTTACGACAGTCATAGTGTCCCACGATCGCCTTTTGTGACCTTCACTCTCAGCTCCCAACAAGCAAAGTCAATAGGGAAACTGGCAGGAAATCACAAGTTGCAGTCATTTGACATTGTGCTTACTGACCATGGTGAATTACTTAACAACCACAACTGAAACTGACATCGTAAGTCAGCATGGTTATGTGATGTTTCACTTTTACAACCCTGTGGCTTAGCAGTGGAGATGCCAGTCCCAATTATGGTCAATAAGCAAGAACTACATGTATTCGGTAAAATAATTAGGTAATACAGTTAAGCTATCAGAAAATGAGACATTAAAAATCATAAGAATATACTATTTAAAATTTATTTTTATAAGAACATAGTCTAAATGGCAATCCATCTGTATGTCTATATCTATCCATGTATCTGTCTGTCTGGTTTATTTGACCCTCCATCTCACTTACTCTGGATAGCTAATACAATAAAAACAGAAAAAACACACTTTCTGAACCATGCCAAGTGATGGTTTTTAATCAACATGCCCCCTCTGCTATGTTTGATGGGGTAGGCAATTAGTGCCTTACAAAGCCTGGGTTAACAAGTAATCAGCTGTTAAAAGTGAGTACTGCAAATATTTAAAAAAATTACTTTCTGAAACTCATACCAGGAAAAGGAAACCAACACATGTCTTTCAAGAGAGAGCAATGAGGTGCTACCTCTGAGAAGGTCCTGTTTCTGGTTGCATCCCTGCCATCCAGTCAGCCCCTGAAGGGGATCTGCACAACTGAACCGAACACAAACAGTTTCTTTAAGTATCAGAACTGTTAAGTTTGGAATTATACACTTTGTGTGTCTGTAATTGGGCTTGGTGGCTCCAGTTGAGAATTTAGAGGATTGGTATTACATGATTCCATTTAGTCTCCCCATTTAACACTTGGGCAATTGTGTTTTACATCAGATGCAGCTTCCAGATCATCTTTAAAGGTGGTCTTTATCCATGTATGACTCCCATCATGTGCTATTATGATTCTATATTTGTTACAGTTCAACAGCTTGCTGTTACTATTGCAGAAAAAGGCATTCTGCTTAGAACTTAAGAGTGTTGCCTATTGCATGTCAACAAATGGGTTTGCTTAGATCTATGTAACTATTGAAGCCAGGGGAAGGGGAGATTCAGCTATGAGGCTGCATGCATTGCTCCATTTCACAGATTTACCACAGGCAGTCAATTCAGATTTCCAGGAAGAAAAGTCTGCTTCTTTTCCCAGCTTTCTGTGTGGAGCTGGAAAGGATGGGAAAGAGATAAGTCGAAAGAAAGAGAAGGGGATTTCCATTCAGTTTGAGGTTTATGACTACAGTGCCATAGGCATTTGATCGTCCAACTGATGATCCAAAGAAAGTATAGCTTTTAAAGGACATCTTTTAAAAATACTTAAATATACTAATACTTTTAAATATTAGTTTTATATGCAAGTTGTATATGCCCATCTTATGGAACCTCATACCTCTCGAGGTGAAAACAGCATCTGCACTTTTGGCCTTCTGTAAAGAGATGGGTTGTGAATAAGTTCAATAAATAAATAAGTGAGCCTGTTTCCTGCTGTTTGTGGGCTTCCTCCTCCTTCTTTCTCAGAAATTAGATTTCCTTTTCTAATTCTTCAGAAGAGAAACTGGAGGCCATAAAGCAATGCTTCCCAAACCTCATAACTTATCCCAAATTGGGTTTTTCTTTGGATAACCATACCCAAGCCCATTACCCATCACAACAGAGGCATTGAAATTGAGTTAAAGATTTCCAAGTGTACTAAAATATATTTGAAAGTATTCTTATTAAGGGGAAAATGGATAAAATTATCAATGGTAATTTGTTGAAATGTCATAAAGATCAATCATCAACCCATCCCACCTGGTCAGGCAGGAAGGGTATGCTGCAGACCCTGTGGGTTAAAGAATTTTGACTGGGGGGTCAAGGAAGAGAACCTTTTCTGCTGTTGCCCCCGACCTATGGAACTTCTTGACCCCGGAGGCAGGGCGGCCCCCATTCTCCTAGCCTTCTGGAAAAGTGTTAAGACCTGGCTCTGCCAACTGGCATGGGGTGGTGGTCTAAGAATGCTATGCAACCCTGGGCGTGGTTTGTGGGTTGAAGGTGCTCCCTCTGTCTTTTAAATTTTTCCAATTATTATTTTTAACTTTAGTTTAATTCTGTTTTAGCTTTGTTTTTAACTACGGCTTTCATATGATTCTATGGTTTTATTTGCAAACCTCCCAGACTCACATAGGTAAGCTGGTGGTAATTACTTATTTTATTCATATGCAGCTCATTTCTCTATCAAGCAGTATAGAAATTTGATAACTAAATAAATAAATAACTCAGTGATAATATTTTTATAAAGCATGTAGTCCTTGAGTTATGGCCATTCATTCAGTGATCATTGAAAGCTATTACGACATGGAAGGAAGGGACATATGACCAGTTGTCATAGTTTAATAAAACTTTTTGATAAACAATTTTTGGGATGCTGACACCCCAGACACCACAGTGCTGACTATGTTTGAGAATACTCTGCTTAGTTTTAAGAGGTGACACGCAGGCCTTGTGCCTTATTCAGTAGTGTATTTTGCAGTATGTACTCCCAACTCGTAAGATACAGAAAATATATAGTAAAACAAAGATACCAGAATGGATATGGGAGTGCAGCCAATCACACTCTTAAGGCAATGGGATTCAGACGTGACATTTTAGACCTGAAGAAGCTAATCCAAGAGACAAGCATTTAAGAGCTCTGACTAATACCAGATTCTCTGTCTAACAGTAAACTAATTAGAAGGAAAAATAAGGTAATGGCTCAAGAATTCCAGCAAGTACCTTGTGTTCAAATGAGATACCCGTATATAGGCAATGTAGGACGGCAGAATCCTTGTCTGTTTCCTCCCTGTTTTTTTCTGAATGGAGAGGTAGAAACTTGCTTCTTTTGTGAAGCAAGGGCTAGTCTGCATCTCTGATACAAATGTCATTTTTCTCAGCATGTAACTCAGTTGCAAAGCTCTTGTTTGAAATGGGGAGGGATTGCACCTGATAATGTAAAAACTTTTTAAAAATATTGTAAAAAGGGCATTTTCAAAAGTCATAAAATGTTTGGTTATTAATCAAATATAGTAAAAACTATGTTGAATTACGACTGCAGCTTTTTTAATCCAATACAGTAACTTATTTCCTTCAAGGGACCCATGAGATGCTTCCAGGCAGGACAGGAATGTTCGTTGCTCTTCCTCAGGACAGATAGTCCTCGACTTATGATCCTAATTGAGCCCAGAATTAAAGTAGTAAGTCATGCTACTCATTAAACAGGTGACCACATGACTGTGCCCAATTTTATGATATTTTTGTGGCTATTATTAAGTGAATCACCACAGTTGTTAAGTGAATGCTGTGGTTGTTAAATCTGTATTTATTTATTTATATCCCTCCTTTGTTATTTTTATAAACAACTCAAGGCGGCAAACATATTTAAAACAACTTCCTCCTATTTTCCCTGCAACAACAACCCTCTGAGGTGGGTTAGGCTAAGAGAGAGTGATTTGCCCAAGGTCAGTAATCGACATTTTTTTCCAGAAACTGGAAGTAAATGCCAGTTTCTGGCAAAAGAAAGATTGTAAATTTATTGTTTTAATATTTTCATGTTTCATATTGTTGTTTTTATCATGTTGCAAAGCTGCCCAGAGTTGCTTGGTAGTGAGATAGGTGGCATATACATTCAATAAATAAATTTATTTGCCACAGGAACGCTGCAAACAGCCGTAAATGCGAGCTGGTTGCCAAGCGCCCAAAATGTGATTACATGGCTGCAGGGTGTGGGGGGGAGGCCGTCAGAACTTTGAATCTGGGTGACTGGTCTTAAGTTGAGGATTACCTATAACTGATATAGAGAGACACGTGGTGCATGGGTTCATAGTCTGCCAGTTTTCTTTTTGTCCCTTAGAACTGTTTACAACTTTAAAGTGGAATTTCATGTATTAAGTTCTACAATATTATATGGCCGAGTTTGTCACTGACGGTGATGACTCATGGTGTCACCTCTCACCAGTCTGCAGCTGAACTGGAACTGAACTGGGTTCATGCAGCTCGCGGTCGCTTGCCAAGACATCTCCCAACTCCACTCATCAAAATTAGCTTAAAAAGCCAAGATGGCATCTGACTCTGCTGGAACTAAATCTGGTCTTTCCTGCATGCTCATTTATGTGTTCTTCCACGGAGCTCTACCTGCCCTACATGCGCCTTCCATGCAACAAATGCGTAATGCCGAAGCTGTTGCACAATTTGTTATCTTGCAAAAAAAAAAGGCTCATGCTCCACTGAAGCTTTTGCTCCTGGTGCCTAATCACAGTCAAATTAGTGGTGGTAGGAAGACAGAGAGAGAGAACAAACGTCCTGGGATTAGAGGGAAGACCAGGAAGGTGATTTAAAAGTTTTTAAACTGTGCCTGGGCTTCCCCACCCTCCATCTGGTGCGTGCGTGTTTACGTGTGAGAGAGGGAGGGAGAATGGTTTTGCGACTTCCATCTGTCTCGTGGGTTTCCTTCGTGATTTTTCAGCCACTTCCTTTTTTGGATCTTTATTCTATTCATAATGAACTCAGAGCTTCCTGGAATACTTGGCTGGCAAAGGGAATTTTAAAAAAATCTCTTCCGTCCAGTCTGTGACAGTGACTTAGCGCCCCATCGGGTCCATGTTCTCAGAGATGTTATTTATCCGTATTTACTGATTAAATTCATATGCCGCCGAGTTTGGCTGCTTTGCCCCGTGCAGACCGGCTCCAGAGAGTGGTGCAAATTTGGCATCCCTCTGAATCCAGCAAGCCCTGAGCGTGAGGAAAAGGCTTGATTCCACGTGCAATTTTTAAACAGGAGGCCCCTCTTTGGTATTGCAACGCTTCAGTAAAATCCTACCTATTCAGAAATAAAATTCCTTTGAATTTTAGGGTGGGAGGCCGGAGACATCCATCCCAAGTCTTTTTGGGGGCACACAGAATCAGATTCCATACAGTATAGGTAATCCTCGACTTACGACCATAATGCCTGCCTAAGC
The DNA here is from genome assembly GCA_032468055.1 of Acrochordus granulatus. Classification (NCBI taxonomy): domain Eukaryota; kingdom Metazoa; phylum Chordata; class Lepidosauria; order Squamata; family Acrochordidae; genus Acrochordus; species Acrochordus granulatus. The sequence goes on along the minus strand of JANHZU010018064.1, from coordinate 2,071 downwards.
AGAAAAAGACTTTTCTGCTGTGGCTCCCACCTTCTGGAACATTTGCTCCCCTCTCCGCAGTGAGATCTGCACTCACCCTTTTGGTCTTCTGAAAGGGCCTGAAGACCTGCCTCTGCCAACTGGCCTTTAGTGTTAATATTAATTATTTTAATGTTTTATCTTGTTGCTTTTGTTGATCGTAAGTCCCCTAGAATCGCCTCTTAGCAAGATGGGTGGTGTATAAGTTTAATATATAAATAAGTCATGGTGGTCATAAAGAGGGTCACCCACCTGACTGACCCAATTTTATGATCTTTTTTGTAGCGGTTGTAAAGCAAACTCTGCGGTCATTAAGCAAATCTCTGCCTATTTCTACAGATAGTCCTTGGCTTACTACCATAGTATAGCCTGTCCATCGCAGTTGGACATCGTGATGGTCATGAAGTGGGTCATCACGTGACTGACCTCTTTTGGTGGTGGTTACGTGACTCACCATAGTTATTAAGTGAATACATGATTGTTAAGCGAACCCATTGTTGGAGCGCTTTTACTGAAAACCAGAAGTGAACAACACTAGTTTTGGGCAAAAACATAAGTCACGGTCACATGACCATGGAGAGCTGCAAATGGCCATGTGCGCGGGCCAGTTGGCAAATGCCTGAAATGCAGTCATGGGACTGGGGAGGCAGCCATCAGAACTTCAGAACCGGGTTGTAAGTAGGGGAGAGCCGTCATAACTTCAAGCGGTCGTAAGTTGAGGACTATCTGTAGAACTTCCAACTTTTTTATTTCTGAACTCTGAGGGCATCCAAAATGGCTCTTTTTCTGATTCCCAGCCCTTGTCTAGAAGGAAATGATTTCATGGGGATCTTCCGATCTGAGTAAGAATGGAAGGGTTGCAGCTGGAGAGAAAGGGAACGGGGAACTGGATTTGCCCAGCCCTTTTCCAGCTTGCATCTCCCGTGCAGGTTCCTTCGAGTTGACTTCTCTCTTGGCCTAAATATAAAAGACGGTGTCACCGGGTCTCGGAGAGTTTTTAAGCATGGGCTGAACTGAGCGAAGGATGAGTCGTCTCTTGTGGTGAGGTGAGCGAGGCCGTTTCCCATGAGAAAATAGCTCTTGTTTCACCTCACCAGACGTGGAATGACACATTTCCCTATCCCTGAGCCTTCAACCAAAGACTCAGACATCCTGCATTACTGAAAGAAAGCCTCACGCTTCAAGAACAGGAAATCCGAGAGAGTTTTAGCCCTTACGGCTGGGTCGGTGGGTCTCATGCTTTACAAATAGCTGAGGGCATTGACTCTCATAATCTTGCCTATACAGTGAAAAAAGAGATTACCAATGGATCTTTGGAGACCTGGTGACAAATCTGTTTAGCCTTAGTTTGGACTGAAGGGAATCGTGGACACTTACTGAATCCATAAGTGTCAGAGAATTGAAACGTCAGAGACTTAAACCTTTTGAGTACATGTTGACATAATGTTAACAAGATTTGCCTTTCTGCTCTTAGGTGTGCATCCCCTTCCAAGATATTGGAAGGAAAGAAATACAGGTGGTCCTCAACTTCCGACCGGTCAGTTAGTGACCATTCAACGTTATGAAGATCGCCCCCAAAAGTACTTGTGACTCGTTCTGTAGTTCTGACACCCCCAGTGGGCATGTGGCCACATTTCAGGCACTTGGCACTCAGCCCACCTTTACAGCCATTTGCAGCCTCACATGACCACAATTTGTGTTTTTCCCAAAAACTGGCATTTACTTCCAGTTTTCAGCAAAAAAGCCCCATAGCAAACAGTGGGTTTGCTTAACAACAGTGGATTCACTTAATGATCATGGTGATTTGCTTAACTGCCCAAATAAAGGTAATTCATTTGGGTTGGTCACGTGATGACCTGCTTTAGGACCATCACAACTTACAACTGTAATAGCAGACTCCATTATGGTTGTAAGTTGAGGACTACCTGTAGATATAAGCAAAGGCCCCAGAGCATGTAGAGAAATTTTTCCTCTGGATGTCTTTAGGGGCCTGACACGGTTTAGCTGACCAGCATGGTTGAATGTGATCTTGGACCCACACAATGCATCTTAG
>JANHZU010018034.1:0-13365 GCA_032468055.1 Acrochordus granulatus | reverse complement strand
AAAGTGATTAAAGTCAAAATCACCTTAAGCCTATAGAAATGTTGTGGAAGGATCTGAAGTAGGCAGTTCATGTGAGGAAGCCAACTAACATCCCTGAGTTGAAGTTTTGTAAGGAAGAATGGGCTAAAATTCCTCCAAGCTGATGTGCAAAACTGATCAGTAATTATAAGAAATATTTAGTTGCAGTTATTTCTGCCCAAGGGGAGAGGGATCAAACCAGTTATTGAAAGCAAAAATTCACATACCTTTTCCATATACAAATCTGTAGCTTTGGATTATTTTTCTCAATAAATAAATGAACATGTATGATGTTTTTGATTGACCTGTTTAAATAGGTTCTCTTTGGATAGTTTAGGACTTGTGGTGGATAACAAAACAAAAATGCTTACTCCAGTTTGAGAAAGATGTCTATTCCCTCATCACCTAGAGTTCTAAACTCCCAGAGATCTCTGTTTTGTGGTCTCCTTGTGAAGAGCAGCTGTTTGGCACTTGTAGGTGATCTCAAGTCCTCTGCTTTTCTAGAGAAGAATTATCAAAGAGCTGGTCTACTCATCAGCTCTTCATTCTGCTGTGTTCATCAGCTCTACTTTTCACAGAAAAATTAATTTCTTTGTCATTTCTTCCCTGCCATTTCTTCAGTGCCATTATTTTTTGATTGTAGAAGGATACAAAGTGACTAAGGATCTATAAAAATTTGAAATAAGATTTTGGAAGTAACTATAAATCCTTTCATGAGAAAATGCTTTTCTTTCCATTTAAAAACACACTTAAGATTAAAAAGTTGAAACTAGAGCACTAGCAGCATTTTTAATTATTTAATTATTAAATTAAATAATTAATTGTTTAATTAATTAAATAATTAACTGTTTAATTATTTTCCCTTGATGGCGTGCTTGGCAATTTAATAATAAACCTGGTGCTTGGCGGGGAGAGGACGGCTGAAGCCCAGGCTTCCGGGAGAGAGATGGGGGGGGGACAGCAGGCTCTCTCGCCAGGGCCACCTCCGAGAGGACGGGTGAGTGGGGGTCCCGGGGGGGAAAGTCCCACCCTCTCCTTATCGCTCGATTTTGTAAGTTGCAATCTTCTAAGCCAGGCAGAGGACCCGCATGTTTATTTCCTAAAATTGTCCTGCTGAGTAGACTCTCTTTGGGCTTAGCGGCCATCGGCAACACTTTGAAAGTCAAAATTTGCCAAATTGGTACCCATCCCAGGATGGGTGAGAGAGCTGTGAGTGCTTTCCGCTCCTCTCCTCTTTGGAATTCAGAACTTAAGTTTGGAAAAGTCTTAGTGCTGCCCTTTTTTACATAAAATTAATTAGTAACAGTGACTATAAAACCATAAAACATGTCAGACTGCAGCAGGAATGGGGCTGCAATTCCAGTAATCAAAGTTGTAAAAGTTGTTTTTTCAGATGTTTGTGAATTGTACATATTTATGTGCAAAGGTCTCAAGGAAGAGTAAAACAATTAGGTTAAGTTAAGCATTTATGTTGATTATGCTCTTGGGAGCTCGGATTTTGTTTTTCTTAAAATTCAGATAATGGAAATGTATAGAGTTCTTTGCAGAGCCAGATGTTAAACATTTACAGTTGTACTGTAATTAAAATTTCACATCACATAGTTTGTTAGGACTCTGCATGTATTTGAATACACAATTATGGTTTGTTAATCGTGTTAACCATGCTTTTCTATTAATGTTAATTATGCTAAACACGAATACAGTTGTAATGTAGTTCCTTTCTCCAACTAACATTCAATTCATCTCTTTTGGTTACTGGGTTATTTTAAGGATAGGGTTACACCAGAGAGAAAAAAGTTAAAAGACTTATTTTTCTCAATTAAATTGAATCTAGGGTGCTGAATCGCACTGCTGGGGAGAACAAGAAGGGTTCAGTGGTTCGTGTGATGCCTTTTCCCCCACTTCTTTTTTCTGTTGCATCCTGAAAAACCTCCCTGGAACACTTATTTCATTTCCCAAAAATTGGCCGTCTGCTCGTGAGTCAGCCGCTCTGGGGGCTCCATTTGAGGCAGATGTGAACTCATCTAATCTTCTTCCTTTGCATCTGGAGAAATTGGGGATCCACTCGCAGTTTTGCAAGTCCTTTCCACCAGGGAGCTTAAACTCCCTGTTTGCTCCCAGGCTGGGTATTTTGGCCCATTGCACTTTCTCTGTTAGAGTGGGGCGTGGTCAAAAAAGGCAAGATGGTGTCTTGGCTTGCACAATCAAAGCCCCTTTTCTACGTGAGTTGCATGGTCGCAGCTGCCCTCTTTTGATTCCCCCATGCAGACACCCTTGCTCTGAAAAATAAATTCAGTGTTTTTTAAGCAGGAGCCTCCAACATTTTAATCCAATGCCTTAAAAAGTTCTAGGGACCTTCGTTGGGCTGCCAGCTTCCTGTCCCTCATTGATCTGTGTTTCCACACAAGTCCTTCCAACTCTGCGATTCCATGATCATTAAAAATAAAAGTGGTTGCCAAGCAAAGCACTTGCATAACCATCCTCTTATTTTCAAAAAGAGAAACCCGGAGCTTTGTTGGGAAATGAACCCGTGTGCCCAAACAGGAGCCAGCTCAGATGAGCATATGCCAAGAAGAAGGATCCAAGTGTCACAGAGGGGAAGACTGCAGTGTTTGGGGACTAGGTACAGGTGATCCTTGATTTGCAACCATTTGTTTAGTGACCTTTCTGAGTTACAATGGCACTGAAAAAAGTGACTCACAGCTAGTCCTCACGCTTACAGCCATCACAGCATCTCCCCTGTTGCGTGATTGAAATTTGTCCACAGGGCAATCGGCATGTATTGCAGCACCCAGGGTCACATCATTGCCATTTGTGACTTCTCAGTGAGCTTCCGAGAAGCAAAGTCAATGGGGGAAACTGGATTCGCTTAATGTTTATGTGATTCATTTAACAACCATGGAAAAAAGTCATAAAATTGGGTGTGACTCACAGAATAACCACTTCAGTGCTCAGCAATGAAAATTCTGGTCCCAGTAGTCGTAAGCTGAGGACGACCTGTAGTGCAAATCGGAAAACTGGACTTGAATATGACTTTAGTAAGACAGCAGAATAAGACAAAACATTTATTTCTGCTAATGCAAGAAAAGTTTAAGGTAACTACGGTATTGCCGTTAGCACTCATAATAAAGGCGAGGTCACAGCCGACCCCGGGGGGCGAAGCTCATCTCCGTTTCCTAGCCGAAGAGCCGGCGTTGTCCGAAGACGCTTCCGTGGTCATGTGGCCGGCCGGACTGTCCGCCGAGGCGCATGGAGCGCTGTCACCTTCCCACCAGTTTAGGCGACACCCGTTCGTCTGCTTGCATTTTGCTGCTTTTGAACTTGGGCGGCCGGAGCCGGGCGAATAACTGGAGCTCAGCCCGCGACGCAGTGGCGCGTGGGGCTCGGGCTCGGGCTGCCGACCTTCTGGCCCCTTAGTATGAACAATCCAGCTCGGTAATTGCTGTAAAATCTCTGCTGCTGATGGGAAGGAGGACCTGAATCTGAGATCTGTTGGGGGGAAGAACTGGCTCCTTCTCTTTTTCTAATATTTTCCAGCAGTTCGATCTGCTACGGAGAAGGATGACTCCTGGCTTTCCTTGTGCCGTTCAGGGTGGCGAAGCTTTTCCAGCTGGCACGCTCGGCGCAGCTGCTCGCTCTGTTGGGTTCACAGCCCCACAACCAGATTAAATGGCGCCGTGTGCGAAGTGCGGACCCGGCCTGCCCGACCAGTAGAAGACAGAACGAGCAGGGGGAACGCGGAAAAGCAACTGTTCAGCAGCCCAGTGAGGCTTGTTGGCTTCGTATTTCACAGTGTTTGATCGTTTTCCGTTGGGAGTTGGCTAGAAACCTGGCCTGAGTGCAGTTTATCGATCAGTTTATTGAGCCTGGCATCCCCAACTGTCTTTATTGATCTTTTGTAGAAAGTCTGTAGCATCTGACCAAGCTTTTGGGGATTTGGGAGCGAAGTTGCTGCCTTCTGGTCAGAGTTTTGGGGGAAAGCTTCCTTCTGGAGGGGGAAATCTGCTTTTCCGAAATGCCTGTCCTTTTCTTGTCTCAGTGCTGAGCCACTTTATGGTGAGCGGTGACTCCTTTGATGGGTGCCATAAAACTCGGAGGTGGAGAGAAGTCATCCTCCTCTTTTAATCTTTAAGCCAAGAAGTCAGGGCAGACTTTCTCCCTGGGGCGATTTTCCTGAGGCTGCTGGCAATGGAGGCAGTGAATTTATTGACTTTCCAACCGGCTTCAAACTTTGAGCTGCTGAATTTGGCAGGCTGAATCAATCATTAAGCTCTGGAGATTCAGAGCTAGGCGGCACACAGTCCATAAAACAGCACCTGGAGTCCTGGAAGGTGTAATCAAGCCCCACAGGTGATGCGTGCAACCTGGAGGGCATCGGGAATGCAAAGAGATTATTTGGGGACCCCACTGGTGCTGGTTGGGATGGAGGCGGTGGCGGAGGCGGCATTCCTGCACCGACAGGAGATTGAATTAAAAGAGGGTGACTCTCTTATTCCCAGCATTTCCACATTTGCTTCGCCCTAAGTTAATGGGACGAGGTGGGGCTGGTCAACCCCAGCAGTGCATGGAATGGGAGCCTGACTTCCCACGACGGGGATAACCACAGCACTGCACGTGGCTCTGAATACCTATTCCAGGTACTTGCATTATGGTAAGCAAACTAGACTCTGCTTCCCAGTGCATCTGGTTTGCTTCCAGAGGGGTGGATTTCATTCCCACAGTTCTTAGCCGTGGCTGTCCTGGTTGGGGAATTCTAGGAAATGAAGTCCAGATGCCAGGAGGACAGGGGAAGCAGACCGGACGGTCTTGATGCCGGGAGATCTAGCATTCCTGCGGTTCTGTTAATTATGGTCTGATGGGGAAACCACAGTCTACAAAGCACAGGGGCCAGGTTTGCATATGGTGGGAAGCCAGAGGGCTAGATGTGGCATAGCTAAGTCTCAATCCCGCGAAATGTTGGACTGGGGTGACCAGACCCACTCCTCCGGCGCCCGGCTCCCTGCCTCTCACCCAGTCCTCACAGGATTGCTGTGGGATTCAACGAGGGGGGCTCCCTCACGGATACTGGCTTGAGACTGAAACCGCCGCAAGGAATTCTCCAAAGTGGCCCAACGTCATGATTCCCAACCCCTCTGGGAGGACAGCGCCCCGTTTCCCTACTTGCGCTGGAGGAAACAGACAGGGCCTGTCTGTTGATGGCATTGTTTGTGGGAACGGCCACTTCTCGGAAGGGCAAAGAAGCGGCTTGCTCAAGTGAGCAGCATGTGACCCAGCTGCTATCAGGGTCTCCAGTATTTGGCAGTTTGGAAATCTTTGCAGAAAGACGTTAATCTGTGGGTGGTGGACAAGCTCTGTAACGCAAGAGCAGCTTGAAAGGGGGGAGCTGATGGGTCAGTGGGGAGGGGGCTTCTCTTCCTTGGATGAGGCCAACAGGAACTGGACAGCCGTCTGCCAGGGATGTTCCCGCTCTGAGCAGGGGTGAGATGCGGTGACCCTGGTGACCTTCCGCCCTTTGGGCCGGGAGGTGCTGCTTTCCTTCCTTCCCAGGAATTCTGGCCCAGGTTGGCAGATTTCAGGGCCTCATCTTCTCCCCTTTCCGGATCCCGCTGAAAGCAGGATCCCTTTGTTTCGGGGAGCGGCAGAGTTTTATTTGGATCAGTGGCCCAGCGGTTAAGACCCTGGGCTTGTCAGCCGGAAGGTCGGCAGCCCGAGTTCGAGACCCAGGCGCCAGGTAACTGGATGAGCTCCCGCCACTCGCCCCAGCTCCTGCCAACAAGCAGACTGAAAGCGTGCAAGATGCAAGTTGGTAAGCGGGTGCCGCCTCCGTTGGCGGGAAGGGAACAGCCCGCCGTGTGCCTCGGCGTGCAGTCATGCCGGCCACATGACCACGGAAGCATCTTTGGACAGCGCTGGCCCTTCGGCTAGGAAACGGAGGTGGGCGCCACCCGCTCGAGCTGGCCACGACTGTACCTTTTTTTTTACCTAAAGCGATTCCTGAGTGAGGCGAAACCAGTTCGAGTTGCTCGCACCGTGGCTGGCCTGATTCCTCTCCTCCCGCATGATCCTGGGCCCCACGTCGGGGCCGGTAAACGTAAGAATAAAACGGGAAATGAGACCGAGATTCGGGGATTCTCAAGCGGTTGCACGGCCTCCCCCCGGTTTCAAAACTTCCTTTAACTTGGACGTAGTTGCAAAGCGCCTCTGGAGCCCCAAGAGAGGTTGTGGAGGAATTCTGCAAGAAGCTCTCCGGGATCCCGGGACGGGCCTTTTGCCGTTCCGTGCGAGACTGGCAGCGACCTGGCCATTCACTCGGGAAGGGCCCCTTTTCTTCTCTCCCCGCTATTCAAAACAAAACCCAGGGAGGCCGCCGAAAGTGGCGGGCGTTGTTTTTGTGCATGGCATCTGTCCCTGCTCCGGCAGATGGTAGCTGGCGCTGTGAAAAGGCACAGCCAGCCTTCCAGATTAATCACGGGTGAAAGGTCACCCAAACATCTGCCTTGGGATGTGTTTAGAAGCAGCATTTCTATGGAGGGAGACTGGAAGGAAACAAAACCTGCTTCTGGCAGGAGGGAGGAACGCTCAGGAACAATGGAAACGCTGGCGGGGACGAAACGCGGCGGCGAGGGGGACGCTTTGTCCAGGGCGCAACCGAACACCCTCCCGCGGCCCCGGACTTCATCTGCTCTGGGGCTGCCTCCCCAAACCGGGCACCCTTGAGGTGTGCGGGACTCTGATACCCGTCGTCCCCCCACTGGCCTAGGGAAGGCTGGTCTGGGGGCAACCCAGCTTGCCGGGGTGGAATACTTCTATGGCCACCGCTTCGAGGGGCAGTGGTGGGTCGGGAGGAGGCTGAGACCCAGCTGGGTGGGGGACGCAGCTTCCCCATTCGGCGGCCCAGCGGGGAGGCTCTGAAGCTCCTGAGTGCTTCCAGTCCAGTCCAGTCGGGGACACGGCCTTGGCTTTTCCCGCAGAACGCGCAGTGCCCCACCGGTGCTTTCCGTTGCACCATGCGCCAGATGTGCTTTTCGCTCAGTCTCCGGCCGCACCTCAAACGCACTGAGCTTCGAGCTCACATTGTCACGGGGCTAGTTGGAAATTATAGGAAACGGTAAGAATAGCCCCAGCAACCTGGAAGTCACTTCGTTTCGTGAGTCTGTGGCTGGATCCACCTGGGCTTGGCTACTTGATGAAATTTTGCCCGGTCCTGAATTCATCCAAGAGCTGGGTCAGTGCTTCACAGAGGCACAAGAACAAACCTAGGTTAAAACTGAACGCTTGGCATTATTGTCTGAATGCAGCTTTAATTTAATCTGAGTCAAACACCCTCCAGTATGAATACATTGTAGAATAGAAGAACTTTAGTAGACCAAGCTGAAGACCACCTCCCTGAAGGCTTTGCATAACGGCCCCTTTATTTTACTTTCGATTCATGAAGAAACGTTGCCATTAAAATAGGCAGTGCTGATCGCCGGTCCTCCAATCCTTTTGAAGCCATCTGAACTGATGGCCTTCTTTGCATCTGGAGACAGCTGGTTCTGCAGTTGTTGTCCACATGGTATGCACCTGCAGCCTTGTTCCAAACCATGGAGAAATTTCCTGACAGCAAGAATGATCAACGGAATAGCTTGCCTCCTCGTGGAGTTGTGGATCCTCCCATTGTTGGAAGTTTTCAAGAAAAGATTGGACAGTCATTTACCTGGGATGGTGTAAGGACTCCTGCCTTGAGCAGGGGATTGGACTCAAAGACGGCCCAGGTCGTGTCTAGGACTGGCGCGGAAGGTCTTGGTTATTGGGCATCTGTTACTTCTTATCTCCCCAACTCAAGCTCTTCTGCAGATAACACCAGTCCCGTGTTGGAAATGGTCAGTCGCTCACTTGTTCCATCCTGCTTGAAAACAAGATGTATGTTGTTGCACAAAGGAACTAAGAAATGGGGAAAATGCTCCCGAATTACACAAGGATCCCAAAAGTCAAGAAGGGGGAATCGGTACAGGGAGTCTGCAAACTGCCATATGGTTGGGATATTTCCTTTTAACATAGGGCAGGGGATGAGGCAAGGATGACAGGCATACAGCTTGAGGGTAAACGAGGACTTAACACTCTCCAGGACACCTGCCTGGAGCACAGCAAACCTCCTTTCCAGCCTGATTCTTTCTTTTAAAAGTTCCCCTGGAAAAAAATGATAGGTGGTTGATGTCAAAACATTGGCTGGACAAAGACAGCCTTTTTATTTCCAGCAATGCCTTTGAAACCATAAAGGCCCAAGTGGGATTGTGGAGAACAACCTCCACAGTGTGTGATTAATTTTCCTACAGGTCAGAAGAACACAATCATCATCCCCGTCCAAATTCTTCAGGTGCACCTAAAAGTTGGCTACTCCGGTGTCATCTAATCAGATGGCAATTGCAGTGTGTGTTGTAGGGCTTGTGTGTATACAGATTTAAAGCATGCCCCTTTGCATTTTCTGGGCCTTGAATTAGGCTGGATTCCTTTGGCTGGCCCAGAGTTTCAGATGAGTCTGTCCAAATTATAATCAAATCTGGAGTCGATCCCTTCGGCATGAAACCATCAGGAGCTGGCTGGTCACATCTTTTTCAGCTTACAAAATACTTTGCCCAAGTGGTTAAAAAAGCAGGATGAGCAGAGGGAGCTATCGATGATGAATGCTGGCAAAGAGTGGCTGTGCCCAGCCGCATCTGGAAGGAGTGCATGGAGGAAGCAAAATGGTGCTCTCTGTAGTAAAAATAGGTGAAAGTGAAACCTTTATTGGCAGAAGCAGCACTCGCTAGCCAGTTCTTCGGGGAAGTGCCGTCGACTGCTGCGTTGGTTGCAGGGTGGGGAGGCACTCATCATGCACTGATTTTTGCCAGAACCAGTGAGGCATGCTGGCAGGGCTGGCTCTTCTGCTCATTTAAGATGACCTCCTGTCCAGCTCCGGACTGGCACTTTCTCAAGAGGAGCACCTCCTCACTTTTGGACACAGCTCTGTGGTCATGCAGAAGGATGCGAAACTCACACGCGTGAGAGTCCTGGGCGAGTCGTCACAAGTGCTTTGAAAAACACTGCTTGGGCATTACGCGGGCAGATGCTAAGGATCTGGTCTTTCCTGCGGTCTGGGTGGCCATAGGCCTGGAGGGGGCATGGCTTAAAGTGGCCACAGGAGCTGGCAGACCCTGACCGTTGACCCCATCGTCAACCATGTTGTGGTGAAGCATACTAGATTGTGTTCTCTCTTTGTGTAGGGAGAAGTGAGAAAACATTTTAAAAAGTTAAGGTGACCTGACGCTCTGAGATGGGGATGGGGTGGCCGGCTGAAATAGGTCCTGGGGGGTGCTGTGGTTTGGGAGATGTGAGGATGGGAACATCCTGGGATGTTGATCAGCATAAACCAGCGGAGAAAAGGAACCTCAAGACTGCAATAGGGCAGAAGAGCATTTTCACCCTCTTCTCCTCAAGCCTTTCTCCAAAAAGGAACATCAGATCGTTCTCAGTATTTCTTTTTTAGCATCCGGAAACGGGAAGGTCTCCAACCACACGATCCTTCTTATTCGCAGGTGGGTGAGTTCAGCAGGTCAGGTTGATGTCCTAAGGTTGCCCAGACCCCTTGACGGGGTGAGGACCTTGGTTTTGCGAGGAGGTGGTAAGACTCAGCCTTTGGACGGGAGAGCCAGGGCATTTTCTGCAGGTTGCTCGGAGAGTGGCATGGGTGCCAACCTCCACCAGAGCTGGGAAGAGCATCCCTGTATCAGGTGCTGGCAGCAAATATGCTTCCGACTGTGCATTTGGGCGGGGGGGACAGTCCCCAGAACATTCTGGTGCCTGGCCTGTTGATTGCCCCGGGGGAACCTGCTAAAGTAGACCCACCAGAAGGGATTTCTCTCTCTCTGTCTTGCCTGGAAATCTCTCTCCCTTGCTCTGCGACTCCACAAAGCTTCGGTGGGCTCTGTGTGAACCAGCCAGGAGGCTACAGCACAGTCGGGGGGCAGGGCGGGGCACACTGCAGCCCCTTCTCCGGCTGGGAATGCCTCCACTGCTGCTCCGGGGTGGGCGTCCCTGCACCCTGTTGCACGGCCCAAGCAGCCGGCTGACTTCCCCAGCCGCGCGGCGCGACGTCTTCCCCTTGCCTGTTGAGCGTTGGCCTGCCACGGCCGCGTCTTGGGCGGGGGGGCGGGGGTGCAGTGGCAGCTGCTGCCCCCCTCATTAATATGCACACCTGCTCCCAGCAGATGCTGTGGGTCCTGCTGCTGCGCCTATTTTTCTTTCAATTTGCTCTGGATCCTGCCCGTCTTGTTGACTCAAAGCGCCCTCGAAATTCAGCTGATGCTCATGTGGGCTTCCAGCAAGAGGACTGGAAGTGGATGCCGGAGAGAGAGCAAAAGAAGCGGAGCCCTTCCCTTCCCTTGCTTCCTTCCCCCTTCCCTTTCTTTTTCTTTTCTTGCTTCCTTTCCTTTTTTATTTCCTTCCTTGCATCCGTCTTTTCTTTTCCCTCCCTTTCATTTTTCCTTCCTTCTTTCGCTCCTCTCTTTCCCCTTCCCTTCTCCTTTTAAGGACGGAGTTTGAAATTCAGCGTGTCTGCCAGCCAGCCCACTGCAGCTCTGCCCCTTCATCCTCCGCCCTCCAGTTGCCGTTTGATTTCTGCTCCGACTGAGTTCCTTGGCGCAGAAAGATGCCTCCCAGGGACATCTTGGGAACTCCGGGCGCGCACGTGCCCCGGCCGAGCCTTTAAGGTCGCAGCAGGAGAGCAAAGCCACTCTCAGGCTTCGCCCAGGCTCGGTTACGGGGGAGAGAATGAACATGCTCTGCGTCAGAATCAAACCCAACTGAGTTCTCCTGATATCGTGATGGAATCCACAGGGGGTCCTCAACTTACGGTCATTTGCTTAGTGACCGTTCGGAGTAAAGACAGTGCTGAAAAAAGTGCATTGTGGCCATTCCTCTCACATGATCAGAATTGGTTGCCTGGGAACGGACATGCGCTCACAACAGTTTCAGCATCCCAGGGTTGCCGTTTGTTGGCTTTCCAGCTGGCTCTTGACAAGCAAATTTAATGGGGGAAGCCAGATTCGCTTAATGAAAATGCCAGAAAAGGCCCTAAAATCAGATGCCATCGTGTGATGATTCACTTAATGACTGCATCACTTAGGCACAGAAGTACCGATCCCAATTGTAGACTCCCTGTATTGAGGATTTCAAGTTTGATTGAAACGTATGTTAATGGTAAGTCTCCTAAATCATCTTTCCTGAGAAAAAAAAGAGGGTTAGTGTGTTTGGGAGATCTGTCTACCCGAGAGTGCAGCAAAAATGGGCAAAGTTTCTTAAAAAGCACCTGGACTTTTAATGACAAGATGATCCTGGAGACGTCTCGCCTTCTATCCGGGAGGCTTTCTCAATCCATGCGCAAAAGAAAAGGAACGGTGAGGAGCCACGCGCGTTCCTGGAAAAAGGGTGGTGGGGCAAGATGAGCAAAACCGCAGCAGGGTTGCACGCAGCCGGTTTACACGGAGCGACATGTCCCCGAGTGGGCGCTCTGTCCTCGCGATGCGGGTCACGGGCCTGAATTGCCGGCGAGTCTTTACCGAACAGTCGCCCGAGCTGCTCCTGTAGCCCAGCAACACGTGGAACGGTCCGTTGCCGCATTTGAGAGGGTCTTGCCTTGCCTTGCAGAGGAAGCGGGAGGGTCCCTCTCTGATGTTTCCGTGGCCAGTCTGGAGAGCCATGATTGGTGAGGGCTCTCCCTGTGTGCACATTTTTCTTGATGGAGCCTTCCATGCGTGAGAGTAAGACGTCCGCACGATGCTGTTCGCTCCTGATCGCTCCCAGTTTATGTTCCAGTGGGTGGTGGGAGTCAACGGCAAGGTATTGCTCTGTGTGTGTGTGTGTGTGTGTGTGTGTGTGTGTGTGTGTGTGTGTGTGTGTAGGCCTCCTGCAAACTTCAGTACGAAGGCTGGACAGACCTTGTGGATGCGGCGCTTGCGGTCTGCAGCCTCCCCAGTCAGCACTGCTGGTGCACTTTGCATCGTTCACAGACAGGACCGTAGCCGAGGCTTCTTCCGAAGATTTTCCTTGCCTCTCTTCCAGCATATTCAATGTTTTTATCGGTTGTTTTGTTCGCCGCCGAGAGCCCCTGGATTCGGCGGCATATAAATTAAATAAATAAATACATACCACCGGAGCCCCAGTGACCGGCTTGTTGGCTTGCTTCGCTGCGATAGCGCAGGTTCTCCAGCAGGACCAAGGACGCCCAGAATCAGCTCCAGCAGCTGGGAGAGGTCCGGCCGGTCTCTGAAGGCCTAGGAGATGTCCCCTCGACCAGTTGTTGGAAGAAGGCAAGGAGGCCCTTCACTGGGGCGAAATAAGGGGCGGTCTTGAGCTGCGAAATAGCCCGTCCTTCAGCTGTTTCCCATCTAATTATCTTATGCAGAGCCCCACCTTCTCCCGGAATGTCAGAATTTAAATAAACGTTTCTCGATCCTGGCAACTATAAGAAAGGTGGGCTTCAATTCCAAGAATTCCCCAGCCAGCCAGCCAGCCAGCCAGCCAGCCATCTTAAAGTCGCTGAAGTTGAGACATGCCGATATAAAAGATGGAATTGGTTGTGATTTCCTCTTCCCCAAAGGGAGATGGCTGAAAATCTTAACAGCTGGACGGAAAGCTTTTTGGATGGGATCTGTGGTAGAAGGTGATCTTTCCATTGGCGCTCCTCATTTATCATACAGAGTATTTCCAGGAGAGAAAAAATATCCTTTAAAATTCTCACAGGGCTAGAAAAAATATGTAGAAAGTATAAAGGCACTTCAAATTTAGGTTGGAAATGTGGAAAACGGAGGTTCAGTTTATCACGGCTGAAGGACTTGCGAAAAAGCCGGGAAAATTTTGGGTTCAAATACGGACAGCGACAAAAAAGTTTAGAGATTAATGAGATTAATATGCAATTAAAACCAGAACTCTTCTTGTTGGGAGTAAAGGGTAGATAATTAGAACAAAAAGTTGTGAAAGATGGCTTTTACATGACAACTGCTGCGAGATTATTGTACGTACAACAATTGAAACGCTCTGAAATGGTGGGAGGGCTGGGGAAGATGGCAGAATTGACCTGTCTGACCAGGGACGGCACAACAGTCACGTGTAGCAGCGGCTGGATGCCTCTTACGGAAGCTTTGCTGAAAAAAAGAGAAAAAGTGGCTGATGCTTAGGAAGGACCACTATGGAAAGAGGGAAATTGTGTCGCAGCTTTGCAGAGAGATGGCACGATTGAAAGGCACCCGCAACTGCTGCTCAGAAGACCGAGAGCTGCTTCTCTTCTCGTCCTCCACGCCCCCTCCTCCCTCCCTCCCTCCCTTTCTTTGT
>JANHZU010018016.1:0-13366 GCA_032468055.1 Acrochordus granulatus | reverse complement strand
ATGATCATACTTGAGATGCTCAGCAATGAGGCTGTGTTTACAGCCATTTGCAGTGACCCCACTTTATGACATTTTTGCTGAATACAAGCATTTACTTCCAGTTTTCGGCAAAACTGGTCCATAGTGAACTACCACAAAAAAAGATGGTGAAGTCAGATCAGTCATGCGGGTGACCTGATTTACAATCATCACAATTTATGACTATAATTTGAAGGTTCCACTATGGCCATAACTCAAGGGCTACCTGTACCAACAAACCAGATTTGGGCTGTAGGGGGCTGCAGGAATTCTCAGGTGCGAGACCAGCGTTGAGACCGCTGGACATTAGAGATGGGTGAGAAATTGGTTTGCCTAATTTTTCATTATGAAACCAGTACATGCCCAGGAACTTTATCTATTATTTTATTTCATATATTAAACAAATGCATACAGCCACCAAACTCACAGATAAGTGACTTGAGTATGAGCTTATTTCTCTGACTGTGTAGTACATTTCACCAAGTTATTAAAAACTGAGAATGTCTTTTCTTAAAAAAACAGACACAGATGAGCATTGTACTAAGGAAATGTATGTGTAAAATGTGCAACAGGCACGTGGAGAAATGTCCTCCCTTTCTCACCTGACATGAATTTTCGGCTGCTTTAATTTTATACTTTAATTAGGTTTGACAAACCAAGCTAGACAAATTTGCAAGAATGAGAAACTAAGAAAATTGAATTTCATAGAAAACCCAAAATAGACTCACTTGGCCATTTTTTATGAGAGGATGTCTGGCCACCTTTTCATCTCCATAAAAGTAAAGCCTACCTGATAATGGGATGTGAGCTCACTAGGAAATCTCCTTGCCCTTAGGCTAGAATTTTCTCTTTCTTTTTTCTCTAAAAATCGACTTTAAAAAAATAAACTTAAAAAATTGCAATTTATTTTTTTTATTTTAAAGAATTACTTAAAATTTTAAATTAAAAATTAGAACGTTCAGGTGTTTTTAAAAATGAGAATTTAATTCTTAATGATTTAAAAATTAAATTTTAATGCACTTAAAATGGGTGAAATTGTAAACATTTAAATCATTTTCTGAAAAATTGGAAAAAAAGAAAACACCTGTGTCCCAGAAGGGGGCTACGGCCGATGGGGAAGTGAGGCTGAGCCTACCAGGTCGATGGTTTGTTGGAGTTGTGCCAGATTCTCTTCGGTGTTCTTCCGGGCTAGGCGCAGCTTGCTGAGGGCCATCATGTAGGCGCGTTGGCGGAGTTTGCCCGAGAGGTTGCTGATCCTGGCAAAGCAAACCTGTATTTGGTGGTTGGAGGTGGAGTCGTCTAGCTCCTCTACGGCTTTCCGAAGGTTTGCTGAGCAAGCACAAGAAAACAACCTAGGTTTAGGCACAGCCCAGGATTTCGTGCCAAGGCGGTCGTTTCTGGGGCTGAGCTCGGAAGGGCAGTCCTGATGGCGGGTCACGTAAGTTTCCTCGGGAAGAACCGCGGCCTGCGGACGCCAGCAGTGCCAGCTGCCTGAGACGATGCAGGGGGGCGCTCGGAGCGGGGAGCCCTTCTCTCTCTCAGATCTTAATCTGTTTCAGGCTCTTGCACTGTGGCTTCTTGAGGATTTCCCGAGCCAGGGTTGTGCTCAGTTATGCCCAGTCTCGTCCGTTGGAGCCAGAGAAGCCCCCCAGGGTTGTCACGAGCGACGCCAGGGTGATGTTGTTTAAGGGAGAGAGAATGACGACGGTTTCGGCTTTTGCAACCCGGTTGACCAAGCCGAGGTGCAGAAAGGGCTTTCATGAAAAGGATGCTGGCTGGGGAATTCTGGGAGTCGAAGTTGCCAAGGTTGAGGAGCGCTGCCTTAGATTTCCCAAACTCTCTTTTGGTTGTCTGGTCTTAAGTTCAACCTTTTGCCCCAGGGATGCAGGAATGAATTGGCACGAGGAAGAAGAAACATAGACCTGTGCCTTTACAGGTAGTCCTTGACTTATGACCACAACTCCGACCGGAAACTCTGCCATTAAGTGATGCGGTCATCAAGCGGGTCGCACCCGATTTTACGACCATTTTTGCCACAGTCATTTAAGTAAATCTGGCTTCCCCCATTGACTCTGCTTGTCAGACGCCAGCTGGGAAAGGTCACAAATGGCGATCACGTGACCACCGGGTGCTGCAACCATCATAAATACATGCCGGTTGCCAAGCGCCTGAATCACATTTGTGTGATTGCAGGGATGCTGCAGTGGTTACAAGCGAGAGGACAGGTCATAAGTCGCTTTTTTCAGCACTGTCATAACTTTGAACGGTCCCTAAATGAATGGTCGTAAGTTGAGGACTACCTGTATGAGATACAGTGCCACAGATAACCACATAGCGATACTACGTCATTTCACCAGCAGCACAGCCAGCCCCCACGTACCTATTTCCTCCTCTGAAAGGGGCAAATAATTGTCGATCAGTTGCTCCGATTTGTCCAGCAGCCTATCCACCGTCCGAACAAAGAGCTGGCATATCTGGCACGTCAGAAGCCGGTGTTCCTCATCAGTGTTTTCGGTCAAATCGGTACCCTGGTGCGGTATCCCCTCAGCATACCTGGAAGCTTCTGCCTCCGCTTCGGCCAAGATATTGGCAGTGGTTTTCCCCAGGATCTGTACGAGGAGAAAAAGAGCGTGAGATCAAGGCGTGCGATGCGCGTCAGTGCTCGTCAAATCTGGGTCAGCTCCATCACATGAATCCAACAATTTGGATTATTTTTCACGAGTTTTACTCGCCTCATTTTTCACCCCTGGAAGGCAGCTGCTAAGAAAAGGAGGAAACAAGATAATGGGCAGTCCTCGACTTTTGACCATAAGTGAGCCTGGAATTACAGTTGTACATCGTGCCATTCGTTATGTGGATCACCACATGACCACACCTGACTTTACAACCTTTCTTTGCAGGGGTCGTAAAGCGAACGCTGTGGTTGTTAAATAAGCACCATGGTTGTTCAGCAAATCCATTGTCCTCAGTGGGTGTTTTTTGCTGGAAACGAAGTAAATGCCAGTTGGCATCGCGTGGTTGTGGACACCATCTTGACTTTTCTGACCCCCCTTCTTGTGGACACCGTGACCCCAATGCCAGTAAAGGAAAGATGTTCTGAAGTGCTTGGAATCAAGCGTCATGTGCCTCAAAACCAAACCTGTGCAACGTCTGTCAGTGTGCAGAAAAGTATACTCGCCATAAAGTATACCCACATACCCACCTTACAGGTAGTCCTTGCTTAGTGACTGGCCACTGGATGGACTCACCCAAAGTTACTTAAGACCCAGTTCTGGAATTCCAACAGCTGCACACGCATGTACACACACGCACACTGCAGTCACATGACCGCATTTCAGGCGCTTGGCAACCAGCTCGCTTTTAATGAATGCTTGCGACATTCCACAGTTGTGTGGCCGCAATTTACAACGTTTTTGCTGGTTTCAGTCTTTTTGGTTGATTTCTGGCCAAAAAAAGCCTATTGATTCACTTAACGATTTTGGCCTTTGCTTAACAACCACCCTAATGAAAGTTTAATATTGGGCCCAAGAACATGCTTCCCTCAACTATTACGGCTTATGACGGAAATTAGGGTTGCATTGGGGTCGTAAATCAAGGAGTACCTGTAGAAGTTCCTGGGGGACCTTGGGCCGGGCCCTCCCTCTCAGCCAGCCTACCTCACAGAGCGAGGGAAGAACAAGGGGAGCGTACGAAGCGTACCCCGTGGTGCTGCTGATGCAAACAGAGGAGCAGCCTCTGAGCAAATGAGTTGGCAACTCGACCTTCTCCCTTCCGCAACTGCAAAGGGGGGTGAGAAGCACCCCCTCCACCCCCACCCAACCCAGCCATGGGGCGTTGGGGCTGCTGGTGGGCCAGACGGAGCCAGCGCACCTTCTCGACAGAGAAGGCCGAGTCCTCAATCAGGCTGCAAGGAAAGAAGGCGTCCAGCGAGGGAGGTGGAGGAGACACCGACTCAATCGACACGTCCAGGTCCACCCCCTGCAGGAACCGCTGGCTGGAGTCGGCTGGAGCGATGGTGATCTCCGGGGAAGGGGATCGCGATAGATCCCAGTTCGCTTTCAGCGATGAGTCTTGGCTGCTCGTGAGGTCCATGCTGAGAGCTGTGGAGAAAGCTTTCTTGAGATCCAGCATCTTGCTATGCCACGTTGCTGGTCCAGCTTCTGCGATTCAGTGCTGGGAGCATCTCCCTAGCAAGACCCCACAAGGTAGCCAAGACTACAGGTAGTCCTCAATTTACAACCGCTTGTTTAGCGGCCATTCAAAGTTACGACAACTGAAAAAAGGGACTTAACGATTCATCCTCATGCTTATGACCCTCACAACATTCCCATGGCCACATGATCAAAATCTGAGAACTTGGCAACCGGCATGTATTGACAACGGTTGCAGCATGCCAGGGCCTTGTGATTGCCATTTGTGACCTTCTCAGCTGGCTTCTGACAGGCAAAAGTCAGTGGGGAAACTGGATTTGTTTAGCGACTGCGTGATTCACTCAACAACTGCAGTGATTCACTTAGCAACCGTGATGAAAAAGGTTGGAAAATCTCGTGTGGCTCACTTAACCACCACTTTGCTTAGCAGTAGAAGTTTGATACCAATCGGTCATAAGTCGAGGACTACCTGTAAATAGTGGATAGACTGGCATCTCTGACCCTGTTGAACCTTCCCCTAATCCTTCACTGTTAGCAGTGAAGATGTGTGGACTTCAACTCCACACATATGTGTTAACTTCCCTGTTATCAGTGAAGATATGTGGACTTCAGCTCCCAGAATTTCCCAGCCACTTGGCTGGGGAATCCTGGGAGTTGAAGTCCACTCATCCTCAAGCTGTCAAGTCTGACAAACACTGATTGCAAGCAACATCAGCATCTTGGATCCTTTCACTGCTTGATAGACAATAAGGGCTGCAGGTGAAATCAAAGATTCAAAATTCACTTTTCTTCCAGGCCAGACCTCACAACTATATTAAATATAAACTTTTTTTCTAAAAAAATGTACTTAACACTAAATAACTGAGCAATTTAAGCAGTCGATTTACTTACAACTAGGGCAATAAGAAAAAGTGCAAATGCTCAAGACTTTTTAATGTGTTTTTTAAGGCCATTGTCAGGGGAAAAGTGCAAATGCAAAAAAAGGATTGAAAAGTCAAGAGTGAGGCAGTGAAGGAGGTAAAGGCAGCATAACTCCACAAATGGAGGTGCAGTGGCGCAGCAGCTTTATGATGCCAGTTGTGTCGACCAGAAATGGCCGGCAGTCTGGCAGTTTGAGCCACAGCACCGCATGATGGGGTGAAGTCCTGTCACTTGCCTCTGGCTCCTGCCCACCCAGCAGTTTGAAAGCATGTAAAAATGCGAGTAGATGAGTGGGTACCCCTTCGGGGGGAAGCCGGTCGGCAGCAATGAATCGGCGCTGGACTTGCCTGTCTCGGGGCGGAGCAGGAGCTGTGGAGGATGCCCCGGATGTGAACATCGCCAACCAGCTGAGGGGGCTGGGTTTAAAAATGTGTACTGTTAAAAATGTACAAGGCTTGTAAGCCGTCAAGAGTCTTCGGAAATTGGCGGCATATAAATGTGAAGATGATTAATAACTGGGAGGAAATCTCTGGGATGCCCCCTTTCCCTTAGCGTCTTACACATGTGCTGATTTTCCGTAGTAGTTAATCCTGGGTTGTGATCAGCTCTTCCAAGTAGGAAATTTTTCCTGATCACAGAATCCTAGAATGGGAGGTTTGGAAGGGATTTAGGAGATCATCCAACCCACCCCCGGTTCATGTTGGGAATCCGCCACTACGCCACCCCGGCAGATGCCCCTTCCATCTCTGTGTAAAGGAAGTAGGAAGGAACCTTGGAGATGCGCGAGTCCAACCCCTCTGTTTGGCAAAGGAAAATCCTTGTTGAGGAAACCTTGAGAAGTAGCATGGATTACGGAAAGTCTCCCCCATTGTGGCCAGCAGGTGGCGCTTTCTTTCCCATAAGACTTCACAAACCCTTAGAGTCAATCAAAGGCATTTCTTCAAAGCCACGGTGGTGTCATATGTCCCGTGATACCACCACGCAAAGAACATCGTGCCGCTCCTAAGTCAGCATTCCTAATTTTTATGGCCTGGAAATCTTCCGTGTTTCTCCCAGAAACCAATGCGAGTCCTCTTACTCACCCTCCATCTCCTCCCGTTCCAGCTGTTCAATGATACGATTCAACTCCTGCAAAGACTGGTTGTCGTCTGATAAGCTCAGCGCCTCATTCTCTCTAAACTGGACAAGAGATTTACAAGCAAATTAGCACTTTTGTGTTCTCCCAAACCAGAGGTGAACCAGATTTCTCTATTTCCTAAGATGTCCTAACCGATCGATACTGATGCTAACAGATCAGTAATGGCAAAAAAGTTCACACGCGATCGTTGTGATTTCCTACATCAGGGTTTTCTCACTAAACCGAAACGGGGCAGGATTCGCACCAGGTACCAGGCCAGAGCCAAACAAATCACATTCAGAAGTAGCATCACAAAAGTATTTTCCACTTTCTGGGCTGTTGTTCAATTTTCCAGCTGAGATCACAGCCCTGGGATTTTTCTCCTGTCCCTCATCAAGTCTGTTCCTGCTTAGATTTCAACCAGGCAAGAATGATGCAAATTCTGGTAATTTGAGTATTTGTTTTCCTCTAATGGGCCAAACCTCTCTGATAACCAGGTCAAAGAGCTCATCTCTCTAACCACAGCGCATCACAGCCCAGAACTGGTCGTTTTCAGCTCTTGAGGCACTTTAAAGTCCCTTCATCTCTTCCAGTGCTGAAGTTGCATTTTCCCTTTGAAGCAGCATAATTTTCATGCTTCACCAGCAGCGGGGTGGCTGGTATGGTCAGGATGGGATCTGCCCGGTTCTAACTGGCCGCTTCGGACACTTTGGCTTGGGCTGCAGGAAAGACCAGATACTTGGTCTGCACCGCGCGATCCACAGCACCTGCGGCCTGAGCATCACTTTCTGAGGCATCATTTTGTCAGGACTTTCTTGATGAGCATTAGACCACTTTTTCAGGCATGGCTTTAGGGCTCCTCCGCTGAGCGTTCCGTCGTTCTTTTCCCAAATGTGGGTTTAGCGCTCTTCTGAATTCAGTCCCGGAACTTCTCCCTTGAGATGCCGCTTTCAGAAGAATGCCAGTCCTCTGTTCAGAAACTGACTGTTCACAGGAGCGGAGCAGAGCGTACGAATAAATGACGTAAAAGTACCAGCGTCGTTCGATGGGAGCGCATAATTCACGCCCTTTCCGCAATCACGCCACCCTACGTAACAGGCCGAGTATCGCACTGCAGACGCAATTTATTTATATCTATTACTACACGTGAATGGCCTGCAAAAGATCAAGATAGTCACCACAACAGGGAGATCAGCCTCTGACTGTTTCTTATGCGCGAGCGAGCTTTAATCACGTAACTGCCGCCGCCATCTTGACTTCTTTGACCGCCTTCTGCAGACAGCCCTATCTGTGCCCCCCACACACAATAGTAATAGTGCCAAGCGTCCTATGTAACAATCGAGATTATTCAAAAGCAGCCGCTTATGTTTGCAGTGTGACCATAACCTGGCTTCCGCCACATTGTGGCCAGAACCGTTGTCGTATCAAACAACACGGACTGTAGTCTTTTCTTGCACTGCGCATGGCTCAGGCTTAAAATTAATTCCCTGCACAATTCTTTGATAAATACATCCCCAGGGCGTACGAGGAAGGATAAAAACAGCATCGGTATCATTCACAATCTGCTCACGCCTTATGACAATACAGGTAGTCCTCGACTTAATGACCATTCTTTTAACAACCACTCGAATTTACATTACTTCTGATCGATCATGGCTAGGTCTGTTGAAGATCACTGTCTGTTAGGTCGGCGGAGGACGCCACTGACCTTCTCACGGAGTTGTGCATATGCAACGACACTCCATAACTTACTGGAAATGCTGAAAAAGCCTTGTATTCCATTCCAGTTATAGGTAGTCCTCGATTTACGACCCATCACTTAATGACTGTTCAAAGTTACGACAGACCTGGATTTGACAACTGTCCCCCCTGCGGTCACATGACTGCATTTTGGGCACTTGGCAACCAGATTGTGTCTACGGCCATTTCCACAGTGCTATGACCGTGATTTACAACTTTTTTAACAAAACTTGGCATTTATTTCTGGTTCCCGGCAAAAAGCAGCCCTAGCGAACGATAGGCCTGCTTAACGGCCGCGGTGTTCACTTTAACGGCCGCAGTGTTTGTTTTGTGGTATTTGCTTAACAACCCCTGCAAGAAAGGTCGTAAAATCGGGCATGGTCACATGGCGACCATTTTTATCATGACTTATGACCCTAATTGCGGGCTCAGCTACGGTCAACAGTCGAGGACTACCCGGACTGGGCAAACCCAAGGGAGCAGTCTAGGCATGTCCTGTGTTTTGGATCGAACGCCAACGCGGGGCTCTCCACCCAGTGTGGGTGTGCGACTCAGCCCTTTTTTGCGTTTTTCCCCGATGTGCCAAATTTTTGCAGCCCCCCAAAGGGTAAGATGGCGCCGCCAGCCCACCTCGTGCTCCTAGATCCTGGCAGTTGCCGAAGCCGAACCGAGGCTTCCGTGCCTAACTCTCATACGTTCCCTCTTAACGACCTTTATTGAGACGAACGGGACGGCGGACGAGAACGACGGTCGCTATTTCTAGAGCTGCCCCATGGCTGAAGATCTCTGGGCGGTTTGTGCTCAGCCGCGCCCCAGAAATGCAGCCCGAATAAAAAACACGTTCAATAAAAATGCGGAATAAAAGCGTTTTCTAAGCTCGGCGGCCGTTCTAAAGCTGGAAGCGTTGGATTTAACAAACTCGCAGTTTAAAGCTCATTGGGGAGCTGGGGACGATGGGAGCGCCTTCGCCGGGTGCCAGAAGCGGTGCTACGCAGCTCCAGCCAGTCTCCCGAGAAAGGGAGTCCCACAAACCCCAGACGTGGGGGGCCACCGTGGGAGAGGCTCCCCCGCCACAGACGGCGACCTGCCACCGAGACATTTCCCCATTTGGAACCAGGACGCACTTTAGGGTAGGGGTTTCCCCATTCCTTTTTTTCGGACTTCCCCGGGAAGGCGGGTCCGCTCAGAACGGAGGAGTCTGCACGATGGTCTCCTGAATCTTTATCCGGGGTGCAAACCCTTTCCAGCTTCGTGTCGGAAGCCCAGGACTTCCACAGGAAATCCAGTGAAAGCCAAGCGTTGCGGCCGCCTCCTTTGTGCAACGCAGGACAAGCGAGGAGGGGGTGGCGGCGCTGCGAAGCGGCTCCCAAGGGCTACTTCGGGTGGAGCCCACCCTCGGAGGCTTGGCACCGTCTAAGCAGTTACCAGAAGGTCCTTTGTTAGCGATGTCACTACGGCTCCTGTGAAAAAATCATTAATCCGTCCTTATTCCGCTCGAGGGACCTCGGTGCCCACTGAGCTGGGCGGTTTGCTCGCAAGACGTCTCATTACCCGACTAGGCAACGTCATCAGTGCTAGAAGGGAGAGGGGTTTGCTTGTTCGTGGCTTGCCTGTCAATTGTTGCTGGGAATGTGGTTCTCTTCAGGGTTGTTCCTGGATTAGGCTGACGTTTACTGCTCGGTGGTTGCCTGGTATGACTCTTGGTGTTAATCTCTCCTCCGCTGGGTGTGGACCGCTGGCCGGAAGGTGTTTTGACTTTGTGGTTAGCTTGTTCCTTGTGAAGAGTGTGTCGTTGTTGTTTCTCGAGATAATATACTACACCGTTCAATCAAAAGCAGAAACAATCTCAGCAATCCACACCCAAAAGTGTTTTATTGTAAGCCTCCGAGTGTCGTTTTTGAATTGGGCGTCATATCAGTTTAATAAATAAAATAAGCAGAGATTGACACCGACAAGCAAGCGGCAAGCAAGACCCCAGTGAAGGAAGTCCCAACTCAGACGCACAAACAGTAAACCACGGCCTCGCCAAGAAGCTCCCAGGACGAAAGCAGTGCTCCCCCCCTCGCCGACAGAGCCAGCACGTGAAGAGAACAAACCCCACCCTCCCTTCTCGGACTGATGACATTACCTCGTAGGGTCGCGCGAGAAAACAACCGGGCTCCGAGAGCACCCAGGACCCCACAGTTCACCCCTGAGCTACCAATATCCTCTTCCGTCGGTTATCCAACCGTGGCTCTTACTTTTATTGCTGTTTTGGTTTTTCACACAAGTTTACTTGGCTCTTATTACTATTTCTGGTGAAGGCGTCTCCACATTCTTTCTGGAGATCCCGTTTTGCGTGTCTGCGTGAGAAGGGAAACACACTCTGCGTCTTTCGGAATGGGGCTTATTTGCCTCTACGCGTCTTAACAAATACCTGTTCTCGGTCAGGATCTGCAGCCGTCCGCAGGGCATCGTCCGGGGTGAAGGATCCAAAGGGAGGAAATGAAACGGCAGAAGCGTTAGAGCGGACGGGACCCTCGGAGGACAGCTAGTCTATCCCAGGCGTTCAAGAGGAGCGCTTAAGCGGCATTTCTGGATTGTCCTTAACTCGGCTTGTTCAAGGAACCCTTCCATCACGAAGCGTGCATCTCTCGCATTTCAACACCCCTGCACCTTCTCTCGTGACCTTGGGGGAGTGTTCAGGAGCGGTCTCTTCGAAAAAGTTTTGGGGAGACCGAGAGATGTCCGTCACGGAGTCTTAGGAGGGAGGTGACAGCTTAGCGGTGGGTGGGCGACTACAGTTATGCCGATGAGGTGGTCGCAGGCAGCACCGCGTGGCTCTGGCCAGCCCCTTGAAGCGAGCCGGCTCAGAGTGGCTAAGAGGTCGCTGGAGTAAAAACTACAGTTAACACAACACGTCTAACTTGCACGGTTAACACCGGTTGCGCCGGGGTGGACATCTCTGTCTCACTCTCGGAGTTTCTGGCTGACAGAAGGGGAGGGTTAAAGCACTGGTGTCCGTCAGAACGACTGCACAGCCCCCTCCCCGCGTCTCTTCCTCCCCCCAAACCTCAGGATACAAAAGGGGAGCCGTTGCCTTCGCTCACCCATGGTTCTCCCACATCGGCCAGGACAGACAGGCGAAAAACACCTCTTGCTTCATGGCAGCATCTTCCTTGGTCCTCTGGATGGCCAGGATACTCCCAGCGTTCCAAGCTGCCCTTGTGAAGCACGCGGTGATGTCACAGACGGCCACGCCAGATCACTGCTGGGGTGGTCCCACATCCCAACCAATGGGTGGGGGGCACCGGAGAGGAAGCAATTCCCAACCGGGGCTGAGATGATCTCCTCACATGGTTGGCTGCTGGGACAGAGTTTCCAACACAGCCATCTCTAAGGCCCTGAGATAAACATTTCTGTCCATTTTCTCAATATTCTGAAATATTGGGGTTTTTTTAAAAAAAAAGTCTTCTTGCTCCATTTCCAGACGGGTTTCCACTTCCAATTTTAAATTCCTGGATTTCACGGGAACTTTTAGTTCCCCGTCTATTCGATTCAAGTGTTGCGGGTGTATGACCTGCCACCCTCCCCTGGTTCCCCCCCAATTTGCCAAGGGCACCCCATTTTTCTGACCTTATTCTGCAGCTTGGTCTCTGGCAATCTGAAAGTTTGAAGGCACAAGGGGGGAAAAACCCCATGTACTGTGATTGGATTGCTCGAAACATCCTGGTCGAGTTTATATACTGTAGGTCAGTGAAACCCCAAGTGGCTGTCTTCACACAATGCCTGGATTACTTTTCACGTTACTTATGGGGAATTGTTTTGCCTTACTAGATCGGGAGATCGCAGACCTCTTGATCAATTTAGAGATCCAGCCACAAAACCTCAAAGAAGAGTTCACTTTGTCACCTTGTCATCCAGAACTCTAAATTTGATTCCAGAGATTGCTAACTCAAAGGAACACGCTTCAGAAGTTGAGAAAAACTGAGATTCTCCAAAGGGGCTAAGCTAGTCCTGACGAAAAGCCTTGCTAGGTTTCCTCTTCTGTCCCTGATACATGGTTTGGCCTAACTACAGGTAGTCCTTGACTTACAACTACAAATGAGGCCAGATTTTCATCGGATCATAGAGCTGGAAGCAGTTGTAAGCTGAGTCATCACATAACCAGATCTGAGCAAATCCAGCTCGCCAATAGACTTTTTTTTTGCCAGAAACCGGCTGGGAAGATCATAAATTGTGATCACATGAGCACAGGATGCTGTAGCTGGTCATAAATGTGAGCTGGCTTCCAAGCATGCGAATTGGGTGGTGCGGCAGTCGTAATTGCGAGGCAAGGTCATTAATTGCTTTTTCCCAAGCTGTTGTAACTTTGAACCATTGTTAAACAGATGGTTGTAAATCGAGGACTACGTGTATATCCATAGACCAGGTATGCGCACCAACTGCTATTCCAGCCCATCCAGGCTCGGAACCTGGTTCCAAAGAATTGGTCTCCTCTTCAATTAGAAGAATCATGGCATAGTCTCAGGGCAAGGCTGGTTTTGCTTGAAGCAGACAGAATATAAATTTGATAAATCAGGTAAAGGTTGCTTTAAAACTAGAACAGCTACAACTTGAGCAGGTGGACAGAGAAACCCATGACACCAAACTGTGTTGCAAAATTTGCTGGCTATGTTCAGGCAAAGGCTGGAGAGCCATTTGTTGGCCAGGCTTGAATTTGGATTCTTGCTCTAAGCAGGGGTTAGACTGGATGGCCTCAGTGAACCCTTTAAAGGAAGAATTATCCCATTTTATTATTGTGTGGGTGTCAAGTAGGAGAACACAAGTAATGGGCATCAACTACCCGGGATTCAGGTCATCAAGTGTCCCCACTGCCAGGGACTTCAATGAGCCCCATGTTGGGTAATACCTCATCAAACAATGGACATTACGGCTTTCCTGCTGTCCACTATCAGCAACAGCCAGGAGGTGGGAGTGTAACCAACTCAGCTTGGATTGGGAGCCAGAAGCTACCTCAGCTCTACCTGTGCAGTTTTTTTCAACCTTGGCAGCTTGAAGATATGGGGACTTCAACTCCCAGAATTCAACCCTTGCTGGCTGGGGAATTCTGGGAGATGAAATCCACACATCTTCAAGCTGCCAAGGTTGAGAAACAGAGTGTTAGAACCTTAATGTTTAGCTGGAATGACCCGTCTCCTGTGGCAAGGCTCCCTGTTTAGTTGGAATAACCCATCTCCTGCGGCAAGGATCCCTGTTTGGCTGGAATGACCCATCTCCTGCAGCAAGGCTCCCTGTTTAGTTGCAATGACCCGTCTCCTGCGGCAAGGCTCCCTGTTTAGCTGGAATGACCCATCTCCTGCGGCAAGGCTCCCTGTTTAGTTGGAATAACCCATCTCCTGCGGCAAGGATCCCTGTTTGGCTGGAATGACCCATCTCC
>JANHZU010017825.1:0-13398 GCA_032468055.1 Acrochordus granulatus | reverse complement strand
GGAAGGAGAGAACAGCTGAAAGAAGAATTGGAAGAGATAAAGAGAAAGATTAAGAAGGAAGGAAGGAAGGAAGGAAGGAAGGAAGGAAGGAAGGAAGGAAGGAAAAGAGAGATTAAGGGAAAGTGAAAAAGAATTTAGAGATAAGATTATAAGAGAGAGGGAGGAGAGCAAGATTAAGGGAAAGAGTGAAAGAAAAAGAATTAAAAGAGATAAGGGAAAGATTATAAGAGGGAGGGAGGGAGGAAGACTGTTTTCAGCAGAAGATACCGTTTGAGCCTGATAAAGGCAACGTATGATTCGCTGTCGGAGGCTGAGAATAAGAATGAATGAATGAATGAATTAATGAATGAAAATGAATGAATGAATGAATGAATGAATGACTTTGACAACCGTTCACAGCCACCCGTCCCATCTGGGCCGCGTACACAAGCGCAGCCACCGTTGGAGCAGGGCCTTAAGGCGCTGAAACACGAAACGGATTTTAAAAAGCGAGGCTGCGGAGAAGCGGCAGCCCCCCGGCGCCTGCCAGGCGCCCATCCCAGGCGCGAAGCCCGCCGCTTCCAGGAGCGGCGTCTCCTCTGGCGCCGAAGGATGGCCGTCGGGGCTGAGGCACAGCCAGGCCTCCTCCCCTGCCGTGACGAAAACTCAGACTCTTTCCTCTGCAAAGCCGCCCCCTCCACCGCAGCGCCCACGAGGCTCAGCCACCCTCTACCTGAAAAGCTAGAGGAGGACCCTAACCGTGGCAAGCGGACAGCGCCCACCCCCGTCTTGCAAGGCGCATGCAGCGAGACGGCACTTCGTCCCCATTCGGACGAGGCATGGCTGTTTCTGCCGTTCGCCAAAGCCCGAGCGCCGCGCATTCAGGAGGCTGAAGAGGAAGGAAAGAGGCGCGGAGCCTCTGACATTCAGACGGCCGGGTGAGGGTCGTCTCAGCGCCAGGGGAGAGGGTCGAGGGAAGCAGCACTTAACTGTCGGGAAAATTCCTGTTCCTGGGAAGCAGGACATGAATTGGAAAGGAAGAGAGAGAAAGGGAAGGGAAGGGAAGGGAAGGGAAAACACCCTTTTCAAGCACATCCTTGACTTCCAAAAACCTGGAGAAAGTTTCCCGCCACTTCACCAAACGTGGTTTAGCACCAGTGAAATGTGCTGGTGTGACGGGCTTGCATTTATGAATGAGATTAACAACGGTAATAATGTCTACGCTGCCCGATTCCTAGAGACCCTGAATGGTTGCTTACTGATATAGCTCATATAGGAACAATCGCAGTGAAATATGTATTTGTTTGTATCCCACCTTGATTATTTTTACAAACCACTTAAGGCAGCCAGCATGTTTAACACACTTTCCTCTTCCGATAAATATGGTCATTGTTTCCCAAAACTTTCTGCAAAGTCCCGTACATATGTGTATGCAATGCTCTTATTTATATAAAAATGCAGTTGTATTGCGTTTTCCTGTTTTATTTTCTTTTTGCTCTGTTCTTTTAAATAAACAAAAAGAAGAAGGGAAAAAAATCCACCTCTGTCACTCTGGAGGGTTCTTTTTTTTCAAAACAGAATCAATTTTTTTTAAACAAAAGTGCGCTTGGTAAGAATAAACAGAACCCAAAACTGAAAGCCTCCCTTAAATCTCAAAATAAAGAATTCATACCCGCTGGGGGAAATCAAAGAACAGAAATTCGGTTCTCACGTATTGCGATTTGATAATAGGGTTATATAAACCATGATTCGTGGCTGAGCATTTTCCATGCATGAGACCACTTGGAGTTGTTCAAGATGGAAATAATCCAAAATAGTCACTCCAAACTGCAGCAAGAAAACCCAGTTGTCCCGCTAAACTCAGATGTGATTGCATGCTTGGGGCTTAGCGTGTGGCTAATGGTGATCAGCCATGGTTTCATCACGATTAAACAAACCCTGGCTTAGTATGTTGCAAAGACATGGCTAAGAAACAGCTTCAGGAAGATGCAGCTGTAAGGGATAATTCTAACCATTAATGGTGCCGTGTCTTCTTTATGCCAGAGGATGTTCTACGAGATTTGCTCTTAACCATCTTACTATTAATTGAGTGTGAACATTAACTCTCCCCAAGGTCCTGATTCAAATGTGCCTCTTCAGAGAGGAAGAGGAGGAAGCTTGTCGTCTACCTAGACGTGGACCTTAGCAAAGGTTAAGGACACCTCCTTGCAGGTTCAGCCCTGCCTTGGTCCTCCCAGCTTCGTTATATGAGGTAGATTAAAGGGAGGGGAACAGGGTGTGTCCAGCTATTAAGAGTGGACCTTTCCTAGCCCCGAAGATCAAACTGGAGTTGAGTTGCTGCAGCCTCTTGGTAAGTGGGAACGGAGGATGGGATGTCTGGTAGGCAGGAGGCAAGGTGAGCATGGTGGTTCGGGTCACTTCAACAACATCTGCATCCCGTGCTTGGCCCGGTTAGGCAAGGCTCTGCAGGTGCATTTTCCCACGGTGACAAGCAGGTGAAGCGTTGCTTCTCTGGGGCAGCATCTGGCTTTTCCCCCAGAGATTGGACGGGCTCCCTGGCTGTAGCATTCAGGCCCCCCTGTTTTATTCCTATAAATTCCACCCGAGAGCCAGTTTGGTCTACTGGACCAGTAAGCAGGAGGTCATCGGTTCCAATGCCACCTTAGCCATGAAAACCATCTGGGTGACCTTGGACCAGGCACCCTCTCTCAGCCCAGCCTTCCTTACAGAGGTTGTTGTTATGGGGAAAAGAGGAGGAGGAAGGCGTGTTAAATAGGTTTGCCACCTTGAGTTGAAAATAGTACAAAAGTAATAAAGGCGGGATGCAAATAAATAAAAACTTAACCTAGCCTGGTTGGATGGAGAGAGGGTGACTGGCCCAAAGTCGCCAGGAAATGCGCATGGAGACCCATAGTGGGCTTTGGCATGAATTGAGGAGGGTCCACGGCGTGGGGGCAGTATGGAAAACTCAAGATGGCAGCCACAACCACCCAGCCGAGTCCCTGGCCTTTTTCCATGAGTTGCAATGCACATAAGAATGGGTTGGGATTTAGCTGCTGCCATCTTGACTCTTCTGACCCTTCTGCTGCCGCCACTGCCTGATTTTAAGTTTTAACTGTTAGTTTTAGGAGGGAGGGGGCTGGGTGAGTTGTTGAATACATCGCATTTACTTCGCTTATGATTCAGTGTCATAAGGAAATCAGTTAAGGGCAATTAATGGTTACCTGGCTGGGAATGAATTAGTCATAGCTTTGGATATGTTTGTGTCCCACCTTAGTTTGTTTTTAAACAACTCAGGGCTGGCAAACAGATTTAACACACCTTCCTCCTCCTATTTTCCCCACAACAACAACCCTGTGAGGTGGGCTGGGCTGAGGGAGAGGGACTGGCCCAAGGCCACCCAGCTGGCCTTCATGGCTAAAGCGGGACTAGGACTCAAGATCTTCCGGATGCTAGTCTGTTGCCTTACAGACCCAACACAATTAAGGCAGCACTATTAATTAATCCATATTTCTTTTAGGGTTAATTTCATTATTTTCACTTCCTGCAAGCCATGAATGGAATCAGGGTTGATTCTGACCATGGTTTATTCTGTGGTTGGTCTGGGGGCAAAACTAAGGCTGCTTTAGGCTTTCCTTTAGCATGGTTTCTGAAGCCAGATTGGCATAGTTTCTAAACTATTCTTTCTGGCAGTGTGGTGGGAATCCAGTGAGCTGTGGCTTGTTCATTTAATCATGGTTGAAAAAATGTGCCAGGGAGATGTGTGAACTCATCTCTGAAAGTGGCTTGGATCTGTTGACCACTTTACATGCCGACAAATACAAGCATTCAAATGTTGACCATGTGACTATGGGAATGCTGTGACAAGTTGTACAAGGACCAGTCATAAGTCTCTTTCTTCAGCGCTGTGGTAACTTTGTACAGTCACTAAATGAATGGTTGTAAATCAAGGACTACATCTATGGGCATTGTCTTCAGCTTATTGCATGAACCCTAATGTGGTTTATTTGCCTGGGCATAGCATGCTATGTGTGAACACTTTTTTTTGCATGATTTTATTTATTTATTAGATTTCTATGCCACTGAAATCCGGACACTCTCGGCAGCTAACAAAAAACAAAAATTAAAAACATGAATTAAAACATTTTAAAAAACCCATTGAAATAAAACAAAACATTGAAATAAAATAAAAAAACCCGGAATGATGTAGAACCTCAACCAGTGTTATTACGAATTTGATTTAGGTAAACCACCTCCCTCCAAGTCTTAGCACTGTGGCTCTGGAAGGGTCATTAAAACCTAAACAACCATACAAAGCTGGTGGGAACTCAATAGCCTGTCCCCCATGAGGACCAGAAACCTGTTTTTCTTCATTTAGTCAGTTTTAGCCCATTGCAGCCAATCCCATCTTGATGGGTTGCCGTTGGTTTTTTGCAACACCACATCCACAGCAGAATCAGATTAACTTTGCACCAAAAAGATCTATATTTTAACAAGAGCAAGCAGACGAGAAATAAACAAGGAGGCGATCGCATTCGCTGCTTGAATGGATTTGTTCTGAAGGATCTCTCAACAATGAGCAAGGTAAGTTTAAGTCTTAAGAGCCGAGACTCGGACTCCCTGCGGCGGGACTCCTGTTGCATTAGAGTCAATAAACTGAGAATGCCGGCCTGTGATTCTTGGAGTGACGACGTCTGGCTAAAGGTGAGGAGTCCAGAGTTCGCCGCAATTTCACCAGCAGGAAGGAAAAGGGTTACAACTGTGTAATGAAATCATGTTGTGTCTTGTGACATCCGGAATGTGGCTCAGCAAACTGAGCCCACAGCAGCTGCAAAACGGAGCATTGTTGACGTTGCTTCTTCACAGGAGGGGGAAGAGCTGGAAGATGTCCAGAAAACTAAATCCTGGGTGGGGGGCAATATTTCGTCTAATCTTCTCCTCTGGAATCTGTGGGCAAATGCCAAAAGCACTGGATAGTGACAGTCACGAGAAAATATTGCTGTGGCTATGTTTTGGGGCATCTTACATTCATGTTTAAGGCTCAGCCCCTGTATTAAACCACGATGGGGCTGCTTTGGGGTCCTGTGTGTTGTATGAACGCAGACAGTGGCTTGTTCAATAAGCCGTGAGTAGCAACCCAAGGCTTGGAGACTTGAATCTGCCCATTGACCTAAATCGCCAAGTTTGGGTGGGGAAGGAATTAATTGAGTAGGTCTGTCTATTTCCCTGTTTAGGGTAGGATGATGGCCAGCAGAGCCTCAAGCAACTCAACCCCAGAAGCACGAAATGTGTTATGAGAACCTAACAACTCAGGTTCTTCACCCAAGCGTAGCAGGAGGTGAAAGCTCAGCCCTGAGTCATTAATGTTCCGCAGCCTTGGCCACTTTAAGATGGGGTGGACTTCAGCTCCCACAATTCCCCCAGTCAGCATGCTTTCAGATGTGTGGATGTTAACCCCCAGAATTCCCCAGCCAGCATGCTTCAAGACACGTGGACTTCAGCATCCAGAATTCAGCTCCCAGAACAGGGCTTCCTTTGCGAACTCTCCGCTTTGGTGTCCCGCCGGCTGGGGAGTTCTGGGAAGTGAAGCCCACCCATCCTAAAGTGGTCAAGGAGGAGAAGCACCGCAGACGAGGTTCGTAAAACTTGGCTGGCTTCTCGCACGGGGGGGGAGGGGGGTGCAGTCACCGCCTTTGTTTTGGGGCTCGGCGTTGCTGGTAAAGTCGGGCGCCGCTCACCCCCTTTTGGCTTCTGAGCTAGAAATCTAAAAGAAAGAAAAAAGCGGATGCCAGTCGAGTCCGACTTTTGGGAGTGGCATCCCAGTTTTTCTGGCAATGTGCGAAGTCCGTGATGCTTCTGCCTCTCCCTTCTGGGAGCAACGTCGGAAAACCGCCTTCTCCTTTGTCCCAGTTGCCCAACCACCTCCGAGCGGCTGCAGACCTCACCCTGCCTGGCGCAACCCCCGGGCAGGGTTGGCAGCGCTCCCGGGCCGTGCGGCTAGGGCTTCTCCCTCCCCTCCCTGTCCAAAGGGCAGCCGAGGGCTGAGCGCCTATAAACTCCGAGGCGCGCCGGCCGGGCGGAGGAGAAACCAGAATTGGCTGCTCAGCGAGAAAGGCGAGCCTGGATTTTCTTTTTCCAAGGGGGAGGGAAACATTTGAGCCAGGGGGGATCTTGGCTGCGCAAGAAAGGGACGTGGAGGGAGGGAGGGGCTCTGGCAGACCGCCGTGCAGGTCAGCCTTTCTGAGCTTGGAAGGAGCTTTTGGAGTGGAAAACACGTTCTCGTGCCTGCCTCTTGGGACGCGGCAAGTTTTCTCGTGGCCGCGACGATGCCAGGATGTGTGACTAAAATGCCAAACGGCCCCTGCATAAACTTCTTTTTTTGATTCCAAGTACTGACACGGTGGAAGAGTCCACCTCCCGGAGCTGTGGGTGCTTCACCACTAGGGGCTTTCCGGAAACTTTTGGACAATTATTTGTCCACGATGGTCTAGGGACTCCTGCCTTGGGCAGGGGATTGGGCTAGGAGACCTCCAAGGTCCCTTCCAGATCTGTGATTCTGTATAAAAAGGCTGTGGATCAAGCAGTTTTTGCTCGCTTGCGCACGCCCGTCAGGAGCATGGAAATATTTGAAAAGGAGAAAAGGAAGAAAAGAAGAAGCAAAGTGCAGAAGGAAGAAAAAAGGAAAAGTGAAAGGGGAATAGAACCAAGAATACTCAGGCCTTATATTTGCTTAGTTGCCCCATCCATCAAGATGTCACTTTCTGAAAAGGAATAAGGCAAGACAGCGACGCAGCTTAACCTACTTTTCTCTTTTTCTAGAGCTTGAATCGTTTTCTGCGCACTTTGATGGATTATGCAAAGAAATCTTTGGGTCTCCTCAACCCCAGGTCGCTTTCCAAGTAAGTCCCGATAGATAAGACGTGATATCCCATCTTAAATCAATTCCATCTTGACGTGTGGTGGCTTCTGAATTTTTTTTTAATTCTGAAAAATGCACCGATTAACATTCAAATACAGTTGTGCATTTCTCAGAAGGGCTGTTGGTTTGTGCAAAACAAATGCAAACATTTTGGCAGTGAGGGAAGTAACCTGAGTGGAGTTGGGAATGAAGGTGGCTGGCAGAGGAGGGGGGGCGTTCTTGTCCTTCCCCTCCCAGTGCATCTTTTCCCCCCTCCTCCAGATGTGTGTCAGCCAGTGCTTCTGTGACCCAGCAGCTGCTGAGCGGCCCTGCTTCCCGTCCCAGGCCGTATCGGGTGAGCAACTGGGAGCGCACCCTGCGCAAAGGCATCATGGCGGAGAGTCTGAATGACCTGCTTGAGAAAGTAAGTAGGGGCTTGCCAAATTCTGGGCAGTGGGCAGCCCTGAGCAGTTCTGCACAATGGACCTCCCTGCACAAAAATGATATTTTTGTTTAAAAAAAAAGCTGAAAGGTTAAAGTCTTTCAGAATTAAAGCTGGCTGCCATCTCAGTTTTTTTTAAATAGAAACCAGTGGGCCTTAGGTGATGGTGGAAGGGGACGTGCCATCACCCCCACCCTAAAAAAGCCATTAGTCTCAAAGCTTCCTTTGCAAGCCAGCTTGGCCCAGAGATGCTCCCTTACTGATGAACCCCGATTCCTAGCTTGTCTGGGACTGCAGGGCATCTAACCTGATTCACTGCCGCAGGTACGAACTGCTCTGGACTTAGGGGGGACCATCACCCTTGTCTTGAATGAAGATGGCACCAGCATCGAATCGGAGGAGTTTTTCCAAACTCTAGAAGAGGGAACAGTAATACTGGCCTTAGCCGAGGGGCAAGTGTGGTGTCCAGCCAAGGTGAGTCTCCAGATTGAAGACTTAAGCCAGGAAAAGTATGATAGTCTTTCCTTCCAGGACATGCTGTTTACTATTAGGATGGAAGAGTGGGCATTTGCTTCCTTCCAGGGATGGTTATCGACAACTAAGTTGGAAGCACTTGTCTATTGAGTGTAACCATGGTTCCTTGAATAAGCCACCATTGGCTTGGCTTCCTTCCAAGGAAGGAAAAAAGCGATTTACAACTGGTCCTCGCGCTTACATGATCCGAATTCGGATGCTTGGCCACTGGCCCATATTTATGGTGGTGGCAATATCCCCAGGTCACGTGATTGCCATTTCCCAGGTGGTTTCTGACAAGCAAAGTCAGTGGGCAAAGCTGCATTCACTTAACAACCGTGCGAGCCTCTTGACAACTGCACTGATTTGCTTACCAGCCATGGCAAAACAGGCTGTAAGATGGGGTGTGACTCACTTAACAACCGCCTTGCTTAACCGTTGAAATTCTGGTCCCGCCTGTGGTCATAAGTTGAGGACGACCTGTAATTTTTGCAGACCTAGAGTGCCTTTTTCCATTTTTGTCCCCAGACAGCCGGCTACCAGCTCTCGCTGTCCCACAAGCCACGGCGTCGGATCGATGTGGCCTGCATAACGTTCGACCTGTACAAGACCAACCCTCGGGATTTCATTGGCTCCTTGAACATCAAGGCTACTCTTTATGGGGCCTACAGCATGTCCTACGACATGCAATGCTACGGCGCAAAGAGGATGATGAAGTAAGTGTCTTTAGCTCGCCGCCTTCCCCCCCGAGCCGAGAAATCCGGGTGGTGTGAGAAGCTCCGTCCCAACTCGGAAAGCGACCAAGGGCCAGGCACAGGTGGCAGGCACAGCGGTGGCTGCATACTTGCAGTGACTTCCAGATGTTGGCAGCGGTTGGGTGCGGGAACCTGGCCCTGACTTAGGAGGGAAAACACAAATTGGCTGAAAATTAGGTGGAGCTCAGAAAGGGACACATCAGAGCGTCTCCGAGTGTTGGCGAACAAGCTGTGGCTGGAGAGGACCATCCCGGAAAGAGCCAAACTCCCCATGCGGGCTGGGGGATTCTGGGGGTTGAAGTCCACCCACCTTAAGGTGGCCAAGGTTGAGAAACGTTGTTTTCTCCCACTGGTGGAAGCTTGGGTTCAGATCTCGGGAGAGGAGCCGAAAATCACTGTTGGTTGTTATGTCCCTGGCCTAGCCTGTTCCTGCTGTATCTGGACTCTTCAGCATAAAAGCCAACCGTGGCCTTCGTGGTCCTCATACAAACAAGACTTCCTCTTGAGGGTGCTGCACAAAGCCCACCATAAAGGCCTGCAGGCTTTAGGGTCTGTTCAGGAAACTGGCAGAGATTCAGCTGCAACGGATTCTGATACACCCAGGAGCAAATTATGGATGAATGATATCCAAAGGAGGAGTATTCCTCATATCCAATGAATATGGGAAGGGCCAACCCAGAGAGACTGGGCATCATTCTTTTCATCTTCCCTCCCCACCTCTCTTCCTTTAGTGCCATGCCTTATTTACATTGTAAAACTAAGGACAGGGGTGCCCTTGGCATTTGTTTAAAGCTGCAGTGGGAGTTGTTCCAGCCAGAGCGCAGAGCGAAGAAAGCTTTCACAATCAAAGACATGTGGCTTGTGAGCTCGGGGTTCAAAGAGATTAAAACTCTCTTTTAATCTCTCTTTTAATCAAATCTCTCTTTTAATCAAACCATGTTGATGCAAATCATTCCGATGGGGCTTCTGCCTCCCTGATGGCCTCTCTCCAACTTCTGTTTTTCTCAGAGAAGCTCTCCGTTGGACTCTCTTCACCATGCAAGCCACGGGCCACGTCCTGCTGGGCACCTCCTGTTACATGCAGCATCTGCTGGACGCTCCAGAGGAAGAGAAGGAGGAAAGGCTGTCGTCACTGTATCCCCTTTCAGTCTCTCTTCCCACCTCTCTCACGGGGAAGATGTTGCAATGAATTTGTGTGTGTGCGTTGTGTGTAATCTGCGATTACTATGGACTCCAAGCCCAGGGGGGGTTGATACCCTACGTGTAGGCACCCACAGAGACCCTGCGGGGAAGGAACGGGCACCTCTCTGCACCTGCTGATTTCGGCGGAGCGAAGAAATGTTGGCTCTGCTTTAGGATTCTAGCCGTGCGCAGATTGCAATGCGCCGTTCTCCTTGCCCAGCTCTGCAGCTGGAGGCCAGAATTGGTGTAGAGAAAGGCCAACACTTCTCCTTTCCCTATTTATTTATATATATATGTATGTATGTATGTATTTTTTTCAACACGCACAAGCAAATGCACAGCCAGCATGATGCCACGTCTTGTGTCGACTTGTATTGCACCGTAAACATGTGAATTAAAAGGGTGAATTAAAATGAAATGTCTTCTTAAAGCGTGGTGGGCTTTCCCTGTTCTCCTGCCTCATTCTCAAACGGACGGTTTCAGCAGAGAAAACAGTCGCATCCCACCAGCTGCTTTCTGAAAAAACAGAGCTGGGTGTACGTTGCATTATTTTAGTGTTCTACACCCCACATGTGCAATCGCAGCTGCCAGCTCCCAAGTTGTGTTTGTCAAAACGGGGTGACGGTTGTGTTAGAGACGGACGACTTGGCTCCTTCCCCATCACTCTTGCCTTCCCTAACCAGGGTTTCTGAAGCTTGCCAGCTTTAAGACCTGCGGACTTCAGTTCCCAGAATCCCCCAGCCAAATTCTCAGTTTTCACAGTGGGCAAGACACTGAATCCAAGACAATTCAGCTGGCTGGGGAATTCTGGGAAATGAAGTCCGCAGGTCTTAAGGCTGCCAAGACTGAAAAGCTGTGACGACGTTTGGCTGCTCGCGTTTTCTTCTGGGTGACTTTGCAAGAAAAATGAGCAGGGGAGGAGGAAGCGCCCGCATTTCCCGATTTCGTGACCGGGAAACATTAGCCTCCAAGAGCAATATGTTAATCTTCTTTACATGAAGC
Source organism: Acrochordus granulatus (assembly GCA_032468055.1). Taxonomy (NCBI): domain Eukaryota; kingdom Metazoa; phylum Chordata; class Lepidosauria; order Squamata; family Acrochordidae; genus Acrochordus; species Acrochordus granulatus. The sequence continues at coordinate 2,627 of JANHZU010017825.1, read as the reverse complement.
AAGACGAGGACTATGAACTCGTTAAGCGAAAAAAGGGACAAGCGCATCAGAGAATTCGGCTCGTGGCAAAATTTGCTCCTATCACATCCTTCCAGCTGGTGGGAAACGCCAGATAAATGTCTCCAGAGGGAGATCCTCCTGGCCCCGGCCGAGCATTCAAATCCCACCCATCTATCCCACGTTGCGTGAAAGGAGACCTAAAATCCTGTGAACCGAGCCGTGCTCGACGCATCATGGCGATACCTGAGCCCAGCGCTTCTTAATGTTGGCAACCGTAGGATGTGCGTGGACCTCGACGAGTCCCAGGATTTCCAGCCAGCTGAGTTTTCTTGGATTCAGTTTCTTGCCCGCTATGAAAACTGAGAATCGACGGCGCGTGTCTGCAAGCCAACATATATCTGCAAGAATTTCTCGGGGCCATGTGCAGACTTGAATTCCCAGGATCCTCCAGAGAGCACAGCTGTGGAGATTACGATTCCCACCACTGACGATAGTGGCTCACGCTCCCAGGAACTGAGTATGATCAGATTTCCCTTCCGCGATCGCAGTTCTCTTTCAAGTGAAGCCACATCTGTTTCAAGGAAGAAAGAGCAACAAAGAGACATGCATAGCTGTGACCATGGTTTATGCTGCAAACCATGGTTAATCCCATTGTCTGATGGAGAGCTCCAACCTCTTCTGAGCCAAGCACATTTTTTACCTTTTCAATAATATGGCCAAGGCTACACTTCCAAAAAGTAATAATGAGGTCCAGGAGGAATCCTAAGTGATTTCATTTACATTTCGACACAATTAACATTAAATCTCATTTATCAGAGGTTCAAATCTGTCCGAAGTCCCTGGGACACACGTTTAATCTTCCTCCCTCTTGACGCGTTAAAAGTGATCATTTGAAGGTGGATTTCCAGTGTCACCAAAAGGCCCCCCTTCAATTTTCCCGGGGGCGGCACAGACTTCAGATTGCACCTCTGCAATCTTTACCCTGTCACATCATCCAAAAAACCAAAGGCGTGAGAGCTGGAAACTTTAAAAAGTTTCCGCCGCCACTCTGCTAGCCAAAACCCCAGTAAAATCCACTGCACAGCAAATTTGGATTTTTTTTCTGGGTAAGAGGCTCTGTTTGCAGATCTCTCGCGCTCTTGCAATATTAAAAACCTGTAGCCATCACGAGACAGTTGACGATTCCCTGGGGGCTAGTTAAGGGCCTTAAATGGACTGAGCCATATGAAAGCCAAGAAATTTTAATAGGGCCGTTTTCCCGGCTGAGTCCTGTCTGTTTCAGAGCTCAAGAAGCATCTGCCTTAAAAAAGAGGTTAAGAGAAGGGGTTGAGGAGCCAGGTGGCAAACCCGCGACCGTTTTTCCCATCTCAGCATCCTCTCGCGCAAAGAGGTCGTCAACGGGTGGATCGGAGGACTTCTGCCTTCATCAGCCTCTTCTTCACCAGGCACATCTCCGGTCATTTGGCGAGAGCTAAGGGAGTGCTGGTGCAAGCCACATGCGGAAAAGCCTCGCCAGGAATACGCTAGGATGGGGGGGGGATTAAAAAAAATAATGGCCTTTTTGTTACTCTGCAATTATTGATGCTGATACTTGGAGCCAGTTGCAAGGGGGATGGGGGAGAGGAGAGGAGAGGAGAGGAGAGGAGAGGAGAGGAGAGGAGAGGAGAGGAGAGGAGAGGAGAGGAGAGGAGAGGAATATCTGTAGCAACCTGAAGATGAAAGATTTCCAATGTGTCCAACTTTATTCCTCTGTTATTCTATATTTCAAATATAACATTCTCTTGCTTGCTTCCTTTCTGTTCTATGCCAGGCAGAACCAAGTGTGGTAGAAGAAAGGGCAGAGACAGGAGTGAAAAGGAGGACCAGTTGGAATCTCTACACGTGCACAAATGCCAGGGGTCTGATCCCTCATGAAGACCTTTAGCTATATCTGGGGGTGAGCAGGGAAATTCTTGAAGTCTGGGCCTGCTTCTTCCAGCCTAATGCCAACTCTGGGCAACTTTGTTTGAAGTCTGAGGATGGCATTTATTTATTTTATTTTATTTATTTAACACATTTCTATGCCGCCAATTTCCAAAGACTCTTGGCGGCTTGCATAGATTAGCTATTTTATACATTGTGGGGTTTTTTTTTTACTAATCCCCCCCCGCTTGCTGGTGATGTTCGCATCTGGGGCATCCTCCACAGTTCCTGCTACCCCCCCCCCCGACGGGAGGGAAGTCCAGCTCCAATTTGCCTCTCAGCTCCAACTCGCCGCTCCCGCCATAGCCAGCCAGTTCCCACCGAAGTGGTACCCATTTTATCTAATCGCCAGCTTTTATGTGCTTTCAAACTGCTGGGTGGGCAGGAGATGGAGGCAAATGACGAGAGCTCACCCCGTCATGCGGAGCTGCGGATTGAATCGGAGTGCTGGCCATTTCTGGTCAGCACAACTGGCGTACTTAAGCTGCTGAGCCACTGCACCTCCTTCCTACCAGCTCAAGTCAAGATATGCATTATTCGACACCTGACGAAGTAAATGTATATCCAGCCACCTTGGCAGTAATAACCATGCAATAATACAGATTAGATATAATAACAAATCAAAGAAATAACAACTCCCAGCCTAAAGACTGCCACCCTTAGTG
>JANHZU010017790.1:0-13404 GCA_032468055.1 Acrochordus granulatus | reverse complement strand
AAGGGAAGGAAGGGGAGGTATGAAGTAAATTGATGTGGAAGGTAAGGGAAGAGAAGTAAGTAAATAGATGAAGAAGGGAAGGGAAAGGAAGGGAAGGGAAGGGAAGGCAGGGAAGGAAGGAAGGAAGGAAGGAAGGAAGGAAGTAAATAGATGGGGAAGGGAAGGGAAGGGAAGGGAAGGTGTTTTTCAATGAAATCTGAAATAAAGCATGGCGCTGTCTTTTTACACATTAGCCTGAAGTTAAGACGGAAAGCTCTCGGCGATCTAGCTACCTGGAGAGAATAATTCAGGAATGCCAGTGGCCTGCTTCCCAAATCCTTTCCTGCAAATAAGTTCCAAGAATCCCAAGGCCTTAAAGGGCATTTCTGCTGACCTGTGCTCGGCATGCGGGATAAGATCGAATAAAAACGGACCGTGCCCTTTTCAGCAGAAGAAGCGGGCCAGCTTTTCGCCTGACGGCGGGCAGCGGCCTGCCTTTAACGCAGAGAGTCGTTCCCGTCCATCTCCCTGCCACCCCAAAAGTTGCAAACAGGTCTTGGAATTACCGTAAATCGGGAGTAAAAGGTTGAATAAAAAGGCAAACATAATGTTAGATTGCATCAAGAGGAAGAGAATTGCCAGACTGTGTGGTGCAACAGTTCAGCAGGTAGTCCTCGACTTACCACCATTCATTTAGTGACTATTCAAAATTACCACAGCATTGAAAAAGTGACGGTCAGCCAGTCTTCACGCTTATGATTGTCTCAGCATCCCCATGGTCACATGACCAAAATGGCAACCAGCGTGTATTCACTAGAGCTGCCGCATCCTGGGGTCACTTAATCGCCGTTTGTGACCTATTCAGCTCGCTTCTGACAAGCAAAGTCAACGAGGGAAGCCAAGTTCATTTAACAATCACATGAGTCACTTAACAACTGCAATGGGTTGCTTAAGTGTAAGAGAAAAGGTCATAAAATTGCAGTGACTCACTTAACAACCACCTTGCTTAGCAATGGCAATTCTCGTCCCAGTTATGGTCATAAGTCCAGGACTGATTTTATTCTACTCTGTTCTATATACTGTATACCATATACTATACAAGGAATCTTTCCTCCAGTATCAGGACTCATCAGTCTTAGGGTGTGCAGTGGCGCAAGTGGTTAAGACGCTGGGCGGGTCGGCCAGAAGGTCGGCAGCTCGGCGGTTCGAAACCTGAGAGCCGCCGCGCAGGAGGGTGACCTCCCGCTGTCTGCCCAGCTCCTGCCGACCTAGCAGATCGAGAGCAGGCAAGTGCGAGGAGATACATAGGTACCGCTTTGGTGGGAAAATAACAGAGCCCCCGCCGGGCACCCCCCGGGCAAGGGTGATGCCACCGGCTGATCCTCTCAACGACGGAAGTGGATTTTCTTTCTGCAGTCGCAAGATGAAGCAGCCGGGAAGTCTCCTCCTTCGCCCCGATGGAGCAGTGCTCCGCTACGGGTGCCAGGAGCGACGCCCCCTCATCCGCCAAGCCTCCGAGCTTTGGAGGAAGCTTTGCGCCTCGTCCCTTCATGCCATGACGCGATTCCTGAGCACGCCACGTGATGATGGGTTTGGTATGTCAAGTATATAGTCGACCTCCTGTCCTCACCCCTGTCTAGAGCCTTCGCTCCCTCCCTTCACGGCAGCTAGAAGCAGCTGGAGGCACTTGTGCACTTGCGGGTGCCTCACAGGAGTGACACGTTGCAAAGAGTGCATCCCTAAGCAGGCTCTCTACGCAGGTCGCCGAGCACGGCCTCACTCGGGCTGGGCTTTCCAAAGGGCCGTCGCGTGAAGAGGAAATCGAATCCTGAAGTCCACGCCCCACCTCGCAATCTGACAGTCCTCCCAGAAGGGCAGGAGAAGGGTGAGGAGGCTGGAAGAAACGCCGGAAGAAGAGGAGACCTGCCGCTCAGGGTTGCACCGTGAGGTCCTTGATGCTCTCCGAGCGGGGCGGCTTTCTCGCAGACGCTTCACTACCCAGCGAGGTAACCTCGTCGGTGCCGCTCTCTGAGCTTGTCCTCTTGCAGAAGTTTCATTCCCCAACTAGGGAACATGTCAGCGAGATGTGATCTCTCTTTTTGTATACACCAGTGACCTCCCCTGTCGCGTTGGTAGGAGTGTTCTTCGTGGTTCCTGATGAGGCCGTTTACTGCTCGATTGCTTGTCTGACTTGGCAGTTCCTCGGCTGGGGCATCGTTTAGTGCTTGTAGGAACCACCAGTTCGGACAGACAGTCAACCACAGCCTGATCAAGGAACCATCAAGAAGACTCCCACTAACAACGACAAGGAAAACCACGTGCATGTAAATGAAGAGCAAACCCCACTCCCTTTAACACTGATGACGTTGCCTAGTTGGGTATTGAAACATCCGCAAGAAAACAACCAAGCTCAGAGACCACCAAGGATCCCACATTGTCCTGCAAGGAAAGGCGGATCTGTTTGGCCTGAGAAGGTTCCCTCTGGCGCTCTTGGAATACCTACATAAATGCTTCAGAGAGTTTGGTTTCCCATCATGCTAGTACAAGATATAAAATGATCAGCAAATTATAGGGAGACAGATTCCAGCTGATGTGAGAGGAAACGGATCCCCGTTAGTGGATCTTTTGAACCAGCGCTAGGCAGCCACCTAGTGCAGAAACTTTGATTTGGGTTCCTGCAGCAGACGCCTGCAAGCGGCAGCACTGACCAACTTCGTCTGGGCTCAGAAACTGGGCCAAGTTGGATCTGGTTAATTCTTGGATGGGTCACCACTGGGAAGTTTCGAGCTCGTTAGCTAGTCATGGGCAGGTCCATGAAGCTATCACAAGTCGAGCTGGGCTTCTGGACCCTTTTATTTTTATTGGGTGGGATGTTTGCCGCCTTTCAGATGTAAGTCTCTGCGTTACCTCTGGCACCTAACGAGACCACGAGCAGAGCAGAAGACCTAGGGAGGAAGGAAAACCCACATTCAAGGTGGGATCATCCGCCGCTTCTTGCAGAAGCTGAGGGCAAAGGGCGTATTTGCTGCAGAGGGCTGTCCATGTTAGAACCCAGAAGGGATTGTTGCTTTGGGCATTTTTACATTATTCTATAATGTTGTTTGTAACTGGCCAGAGTCACTCAGGGGAGATGAATGGTGTAGAAATTTGGTAAGTAAGTAAAATTTAAACTCAATTTCAAAGCAGCTGAGCTGGAATTTCATACGGATAGTGTCTTACAGTTCCTGGCTAAATATGGATAATCCTTGACTTACATTGAGCCCAGAATTATGGTTGTAAGTCATACTGGTCATTAAGAGTGACTGATCCAATCTTATGACTTTTTTTGCAGTTATAAAGCAAACACCATAGTCATTAATCAAACCCATGGTCCACTATGGCGTTTTTTGCTGGAAACTGAAAGCAAATGCCACTTTCTGTCAAAAAAATCATAAATTACGTCATGTGTCAACAGGACACTGCGAATGGCCGTAAATACGGGGTGATTGCTGACATTCACAATGCAATTATATGAGCAATTGGGAGCCCAGATGTCCAAACTTCAAATGTGGGTCATAAGTACCTGTTTGGGATCTATTGTAACTTCAAATAGTCGCTAAGTGACCGGTCATTAAGTGAGGACTCGGCAGGCCCCAAGAACCAAGGAAGACTCACAAAGTGCCTTCTAAGCGGTTTCCTTTGTTGTTCTTTGCCCACAGACGGAATCTTGCCCAACGAAAGCTCTCCTTGCATCATTAACTTTATGCGCTGAGAACTTCTAGAGAGGAGCCGTCTTGACCCTCTTCCTCCCAACCGAACTCATTGAACTTCGCTGTCTCGTGGTCATCTGGAATTCAGCCTCTCCCTCCTGGGAATCCAGGACTATCCACATCCAGTTTTACCAGCCCATCTTTGTCCTTTAATCTGGGTGGAGCGATGCGGTTTCTCTCCTGGCTGCTCCCTCCTCTCTCTTTTCTCCCACGGTGGAAGCTTTTACAGTCCACTTTTCTCTTCTACTGTCTTATGATTTCTCCAGCTACGAAATAATTTCTAGCTAATCCAGGATTTCTTCTTGATTTGTCCGTCGGGCCTAAGCCATCTCCTCCCTAGATCAGCTGGACGAGCTCACCGTCCCTCAGTCCTTCCTGAGAACTGTACTCATGAAACCTTCGCTGGTCTGTCTTTTCTGATATATGAAGTGACCAAGACAAAATTTACCTCCTTTTACTCTTCTTTTGTGTTCTGCTACTTGCTGTGCTGGTAAAACGGTGTGAGCCTTAAGTGCTTTTCCAGCGAGCCAAGGTGCTCATCTGGCTATCCACTCCTCCTCCGGCTATTTACAAGCTGCAGCAACTGTCTCCAACATAACATAACATAACAAAAAAACCACGACTCAACGTCTTCCTCCTCGGAGAGTTTCAGAATGCAGATCTCACCAGATCCTTCCGTTGCCACCTGAGAAACTGGATTTGGAGACAGTAGTGCTTCTTTTCCGGTAAGAAGCCCTGTCAGCTCCTTGGCATCTTCTCTTTGGCTCTCCTGTTCCAATCTTTTCTTCTCTTTGCTCAGGCTCCCTCCATGAACTAACTTTCTTCTCTTTCCCGAGATCTTTCCTTGAACCTCCTTCATCATTTTTCTCTCTCGTTGCTTCAGCCTTTATTTTTTCATTAGATTTTTATCCTGCCTTTACAACTTTTGGTGGTGAGCACACCTAATACTCCTTCCTCCTCCTATTTTCCCCACAACAACAATCCTGTGTGGTGGGTGAGGCTGAGAGGGACTGGCCCTCTTTTCTCCCCAGGCAATGGAGACCTTTCGACAGAGGAGGAAGTGCGAACAAGGGCAGGAAAGGCATCCAGATGTGAGGAAGCAGATGCTCATCACCCTCCCACATGCTTGTTTCCAACTCCCTTTTTATAAAACTACCTCTCCAGTAACAAAGAAAATGGGGCTGTTTTATTCGTCCTTCCCAGGCAGCCAGAAAAAAATTGGATCCCAGGAAAAAAAAAACCCTGCTCACTCTAGGGGTGAGTTCACACTTCCATAGGGGTGAAAACAATTCAAGTTGTTAAGCTAATCTTGTGGTCATTAAGCGGATTCACTCCTCTGAATTGGCCTTTTTTTGCTAGAAAAAAACTGGAAACCAGCAAAGATCACTGCAAATTGTGATCACGTGACTCTCGGACACAGCAACGAGTCGTGAAGGCGAGCCAGCTGCTAGGCACCCAAAATGCAATCACACGACCACAAATCTTAATTTCAAGCTCAGGCTGTAAGTAGCTTTTTAAAAGTCCATTGTGACCTGGAACATTACACGACGATCGTAAGTTGAGGACTACCTGTAAGCTTAACGTCTGAAAAGTTTCTTAAATTTATTCTTTCGAGCACGAAATGAACTGTGGTGCTGGTGCAAGTGATGGAAGTGATGAAACGGGAAAGTACGGATTGCCGTCGTCAGTTTCTTGACAGCGGTGCTTTCTGAGCCGAGCTGACGCAGCCTGCGAGCCCTTGGCCCTTGTTGCCTGTGGGGCTGCGGAAACCCGCGACGGCTTGTAGGGATGAGTCTCTATGTGAAACTACGTTATGAATGCGTAAACACCAGCAGGTGCCAGAAATGCTCCCTGTGCGTCCAGCTTCCAGCCAGAACATGTCAACAGCCAGAATGTAGGGCCGACAGCCAAGACCTCTGAATCCTCTGGGATTCATCGGGGAGGAATAACCAAGACAGGCACATCTGAACACGCCATGTTCACTCAATGAAGTGAGAAAAGGGCCACGGCACTGCTTGGGAAGAAGCTGAGAGGAAGAACCTACTGCGGGATAAGCTGAGACTTGCGCAGGAGGTGGTCGGCGCAAGGAGCTTGGGTGGGCAGTTCTCTCTTGATGGAGGAAGGGAATGAGAAGAGCAGAGGCGGAGGACCGATCAGCCAGCCTTCCGCCGAGCGCACCGAAGCGAACAGCGGTTGTTTGACAGACGTCAAAAGCGCTGGAGCTTCGGTCACACGGCTGTGGCCGCCGTCTTGACTTGTATGACCCCTCTGCAAGTCCTCCTGGAGGCAAAGGAACTGAGCGTCTTGGCTGAAGAACTGGTTTGGTCTTAGAGGCCCAGACGAGATAAGAAAGTCAAGGAAGTATTCAGCCCGAAGAGAAATCAGAACAACGCTCTCGATCGAGGTTCGAAACCTTCGCATTCCAAAAACGGAGCCATGTGGTCTCGGGTTAATCCGTTCAGGGAGTGAACCCGGTGTCGCATGGATGCTTTTTTCTTCTTTCCTTGTTTATTTTTTTCCTTGGCTTGAATCGGGGCGATGTATTTATGGCACCCTGTGCTTGCCCTTCTCCTTCTGCTGCTTGTTATGCACTTCGCTAGTCAAAAAAGGAGCCTAAATAAAATAATGCGTTATGCCAGTTAGGTCTTTCTTTTTCACTGAATGCAATTTTTGGTTTGTGCTTGGGAGGAAGCTGCTCCCACAGGGACAAACCAGGTTAGCCTTATTTGCAGCTGCAGTGTTATTGTCAAAAGTGCGACTTCGATTTTTCATGCCAATAAAACAGACCACACCTGCCACTTTCTCTTTCAATCTCTCTCCGTTGAACGAAGTGAAGTTCTTGTTTTTACATGCTTGGGGCATTGATTCATCGACAGAGGGGTTGACGGGTCTTAGGTTACCAAAGGCTGACAACTGCCAATGCTAAAGATGCTCAAATGCAATGTCAAGCATGTACAACCCATCCTGGTCAAAGATAGATTAGTGATGACACCCTAACTAAAAGAATTGCTTAGTGGCAAAGGCAAACTATGCTGTAAAACAAAAACTCTGCACTACGGGTAGTCCCCAGCTTTAGGCCATAATGGGGCTTGCCCATTAGGGTCATAAGTCGTGATGGTTGTGGGCCATCGTGTGACCAGTCCGATTTTATGACTTTTTTTGTGTTGGTTAAGCAAATCCACTGAGTGTTATGGGGCATTGTTATGGGGCATTTACAAACGTTGTAAACCATTTTGTGATGGCAGGATGCTGCAAACAGCTCGAAATACGGGCTGGTGGCCGAGTGCCTGAAATGTGGTCACGTGGCCATAAGGAGGGGCAGCCATTGGAACTTCAGAACCGGGTTGTAAGTAAATTTGAGGGGTTCTCTCATAACTTTGAACAGTTGCTAAATGACCCCTTGTAACTCAAGGACTACCTGAGGCCCAAGGTGCGAGATGGCCTGGGGGATTGTCAGAAAAATCAAGATGGTGGCTGTGACCGTGCAATCAAAGCTCTCTTGCCTTTTTATGTGCGGATGATGCATGCAAAAAGGGGCAGGGCTTCAGCAGCAGTGTCAGCCGTCATCTTGGCTTTTTTGACCCTTTTTGGACAATCTTGACCAGATGCCAACAAACGAGTGCACCCAGTATTCAGTTGTTCAGCCTTCACTGGGGAGAATCATGTCACCTTCTCACCTTGACAAGGAGGAGTTGAGACAAAGCATGTTGCTCAGGTGAAGCCAACCCACTTCATCTTTTCACCTCACCCATACATCTAATTTGTTGTATGGTTTTTTTATACCACCCATTTCCAAAGAGATCAAAGTGGTTGACCAAACAGGAAAGATACAAACGAGTTAACGTGGAAGTGAACAATAATAGGTATATATCTAACAGTTTGGCCACACACCATGAAGCTTACACCTTGAAGGCTAGGTGGAATGTGGTCAAACTCCTTGCTCACTCAGAGTGGAACCGCATGCCTCCCATGAAGTGGAACTCGCCATCATAAAAATGGTGCTTGCATGCAAAGATTTCCTGTTGGCTTGGTTGTTACAGATAATTTATTTATTCAATTTATTATGTGCATTTTTAAATCACCCCTCTCCCTCCAAAATTAATTGCCACGTGTTTGAAACGACAGTGGCCAATCAAGGGTTGTAGTTCTGCAGCTTTTTTGCTCAGGGGCCCCATAAAAGCCAGCCAACTAAGGTACTCTTTCCAGATGTTCTAGATCTTCCACCTCTAGGACTGGACAGAAGAACTTGTGAGCATAACAAACACTGGGCATCTCTTAATTTTAAGCATTTGGTTCCTTGCTCTTCCACCAGGCTCCATCTGTTGTAAAGCCACACCTAGAATGATGGCAAGTTGCTGTCTGAATTGCAATTGGAAGCAGGCCAATTGTCCTCTTTGGGATGGTTGAGTCATAACCAGCCCAATAACTTGGTTTGGCAGAGACTTTGCCAGTCTCCCTAGCGCCAAGCTATTTCCTAGAACTTTTGATTAAGTTCCACCTTCCCCAGTGTCTTCAAATGCTATTCATGTGGTGCCAATTTATTTCTCACACATTTTAGTAGTTGGAAGCATTAGGAATACTTTGTACACGGGACATGATCATGTTGTAGGCATGCCCTTGTTATGAAACAGGTGTGCTCTGAATGGTTTCTGTTACTGTGGATTGAGGGTACATGAACAAATGAGGTGGGGATCCTGGGACAGAAGTCACACCAAATGTGCAAGTGATTCCAGAGGTAGTTTGAAGTCACAAAATCTTGGATCACTCAGGCTGGCCTGATTGTGGTTGAGATGGACATGAAGGAGAAAGCATGAACTCAGCCGTGGACACGGATGGCAGAGAAGAGCTACTAAGTTGCAGCAAATGACTGGGACACACGTTCATACCACAAAGCTGAACATGGTGCTCTTTTTCCTGAGCCTGGATTCAAGAATGCTTGAGAATCTTCTATGTCGAGAAGAAAAAAAGCTCTGCTCTTTTCCTCTCTGTGAGCATTTCCTGATCTTAGCAGCACATTCTTCCTGCCTGAAAACCGTTTTGCAGAAAGACAAATTGGGCCTTCGCACGTGAGTCACTGCCTCTCACTGCTAAACATTTTCATAGTTTCAGCTTCTGTGATACTTTTTTCCTGAGAACTGCTGAGGCAAATCTTCAATATCCACCTCCTCCTGCTCATGAGATCCCTTCTCCTCCTCCTTTTTTGCTTCCTCTGTTACCGTTTTGGGTTTCAAGGGATATGCATAGTTCTGGTACTTGCACTTCTGGCAGCCTCAACCAGTGTTGTTTGATGCTGTTGCAGCGTGCCTTTGATGTTGTCTCTCCATCTCCTGCTGGGCCTGCTTGTGCTTTTTGACTTCTCCTCTTTTTATACATGCCTTGTATGGTGTGGAACCCCAAGACATTCTTTCCAGGTGAGCAAACCACTTTATTTGCTGTCTTTGCATGTTGTTTAAGACTGGTTCTACTCCAATTCTTTCCCTTATGACTTTGTTCCTGATTTTATCCCTTCTGGTCGCTCCAGCAGCTTTCCTCAAACATCTCATTTCCTTGAGGACTAACTTTCTCTTATTTTTTGATGGTAAGGTTAAGCTTTCAACTTCATTGTGAAGCCTTTATCAAAACCAATTAAAAATTGGCAAAAGAAGGGAGTCCAATTTTTAATTGGTTTTGATAAAGGCTTTGTGATGAAATAGACCTAATACCATCCCCTTCATTGCAGCCAGCTCCAATCCAACCCTTCTTTCTCCTGTTTAAAATTGGTTTTGATAAAGGCTTCACGACGAAGTTGAAAGCTTAATCTTAGCATCAAAACTTAAAATCCAGTTGACAAGATTTACAAGCCTCCAGATTAACTTTCTTTTATGTTTTGTTACGAGTGTCCATGTTGTTAACGTACCATCTCATTACTCTTTCCCAGGTTAGCTTTAGATCCACCAAAGAGAACTAGATCTCTTTTTCCCTCTCTGAACTTATCTTCAGGGGAATCCAAGAAAATCCAGATCTCCATTTCTCTCTTTCCCAGGTTATCTTTGAGGTGGACAATGGAAGTCACCAAGTCCCTCTATGGAGTCTAATTTTTCTTCTTAACTTTTCAGAGCTTGCTGTTTATACATTGCAAAGTCAGAGACTTTTAAGAACACAGTGATAACAATCCGGAGTTGCCAGATAATAGACATGTTGGCTCCTTATGAAGGCTCCTTAAATAGCAATTTGAAGGCTGGGCTGCGAAAACAAACAACAGTGCATTAGCAATTCTTGATTCAATTTAGGTTTTTTTAATATAAATTTAGGGCGTGGTAGCCAAGCCAAGCCCAACCACTGGCTCGTCGGCCAGAAGTTCAGCAGCCTGAGTTTGTGACTGAAGCACCGCCACATAATGCGGTGACCTGCCGTTACTTGCCCAGCTCCTGCCCACCTCGCAGTTCAAAAGCTTGTAAAAATGCAAGTAGATAAATAGGAACCGCTTAAATTGGTGGGAAGGTCACAGCGTTCTGTGTGCCTCAGCACATAGTCATGCTGGTTACATGACCACAGAAGCGTCTTCAGAAAATGCTGGCTCTGCAGCTATAAAATGGAACTGAGCACTGACCTCTAGAGTTGGTCACAACCGGCAGGGAAAAGCTTTACCTTTTTAATATTTTAGTAAAACTTTTAAATAAGAAGACTAAAAACTCGCATAAGCTAATATGAAGCAAGGAAGGGAAAAGAAAAAGCAAAACATGAAAGAAAAGAAGAAAAGTTGAAGAAAAAATAGAAAAGAAAGAAAAAAATGGCTTCCAATTTTCTTTACAGTAGTTATAACTACAAATATATATTTAATCCCTCTCTCTCAAGCCGTATCATTTTATTCTTCTTTCTATAATCTGTCCTGTCTAATCATCAAAAGCATAAATTGCAAGTATATTTTTTTTCACCTTTAACACAAAAAAATCTATTAAGAGGCTTCCAGTCACCAATAAATGCACTGTAGATACTATATTTTTTCAAATCAAAGAAATCAGTTTGTCCAACATTCCTCCATAGTGGGTAACATCACACCTCCCCATCTCTATGAATAATCTCACCTATATTGAAATAATCTTCCCTGGCTTTTTTCTAACTTGTTCAGTTTATTTATTGGTCTTTATGACACATGGGGAAGATATTTGCATCCCAAATCAGAAACCTTTATTTCATAACTGGGAGGAATTTCAATAATTCTTCTCAGATAAGAGTCCAGTTTGGGGCTCCCCAAACCCCACCCCACCCTTGTACTCTGCCTGAATCACGACCACACTCCTGCCCCCAAATTAAAAAGAAGGTGGCTTGTTCTCCACTTATATAGATTGTGAGTGCCTGTGCTCAGTCCCTCATGCCGTGGTCATCTTTCATTTGGACTACTGTAATGTGCTCTTCATGGGGCTGCCCTTGAAGAGTATTTGAAAGATAGAGCAGCTGCAGAATGCACCTGCACAAGCAGTTCTTAGGGTTTCTAGGGTGGCCCATATAACACTACTGTTGTGCAAGCTGTTGTGTGAGCTGCAGTGGTTGCCAGTCTGCTCCCTGGTCCAATTCAAGGTGTTGGATATCATCCTCAAAGCTCTTCATGGCATGAGTCCAGGTCACCTTAGGAACCATCATGGAATTGACCTGCCCCCCTCCCATGCCAGCAGAAGGGGCATACTCTGGACCCCATCAGTCAAGGAGTTCCAGCTGATGGGGTTCAGGAGAAGGGCCTTTTCTGCCTTGGCTCCCATCCTCTGAAACATTATGCCCCTCGAGGTGAGATATGCCTCCCTCCACTTGGTCTTCCCAAGAGCCTCCAAGCCTGGCTCTGCCAACCAGCCTGGGGTCCAATGGGGGTGTCCCATAGTGGAGATGGTTAGCGGATTAGGAAGAAGATCTCACCTCCACCCTGTAGTATTCTGGTTTTTAACATATTTAATTCTGGTTTATAATATTTAATGTTTGTACCTCTGTTTTTATGATGTATGTAAGCTACCCAGAGTCATTTGTGAGTGAGATGGACGGCGTATAAATTTAATAAATAATAGCTGAGAAAGGCTACTGTTGGACATGGTGGGACCCATGAAACTAAGACCACTTGCAGGCCACCAAGGACCCCGCATTGAGTACAAATGCACTTATAATTTCATGCAGGCCTGGCAAATATCACATTTGGAAGGGGATACATGGAATGCATGGTTGGAAAATGACTTCTGCCTCACACAGGACAGACAGGTTGAACAGAAAGCTGATGGCCCTCTTTGGTTACTTATTTAGTTTTATTTGTGCACCCTCCATGCCACTCAGTTCTGGAAAGGCTCTGAGGAGTTGACAAGAGTACAGAATTAAAAGGGACATAATTCAGAGACAGACAGAGAAACACCCTTGAAACTCAATGGTAATTTCCAGGCCATTAAGACATGGAGGAAAAACCATCTTGACAACAACCATTAGCTTCTGCAGAGAGGAGACCCTCCATCTGATCACCCTCTAAAGGTCTTCAGAACAGCTGGACCCAACACAGTTGGGGCTGGTTGGCTTTGAGTGAGGTGCTGTTCCAAAAAAGAGCTGCAGATGCAGAAAAGACACATCCTTGTAGACCTCGAAGGTCTGCAGTTGGAAAGTCCAGCAACTGAACTTGGTCCTGTCACGTTTAGAAGTTCAGGACAACGTGGTTGAGAAGGAAAGACCCATTTTTGATTGCTGCAACATAAGCAAACGTAAATTGTAACAAACAGGCAATTCTAGAAATTGGACCTCTGCATTTGGCATTTATTCTCCATTCCTCACCTGCAGCAAAGTTTTTCGAACTCGGCAACTTTAGGATATGTGGACTTCAGCGCACAGAATGATACCTGTCGCGATACCTGTCTCATCGGCACTGGATGCATGCGCACTACCCCACTTGATAAACTAGATATCTTGGCGGGGATAGCCCCGCCGGATGTTCGAAGGAGTGTGGCACAAGATGCGGGATATGGAAAGGTGTTATATGAGCTGGCACACCCACTAATTGGCCAAGTACCTCCTACGAAAAGATTGAAAGCAAGAAGGAGGTTTCTGGACTGCGTCGAGGAGATCGCTACTGCACCTCAAACAGAACAATTAGAAAAATGGAAATCTGAAGTAAAACATCTCCATAAGGGGAGGGGAGAACATGGTGGACGGAGCGGGTGTGGAGCACGGAGCTCTGACCATCCCCCGGGGAAGACTGAGGGACCGGCTTTATCCTCTTTTTCCTCCTCCCCCCCGTTGTCTGGCGTGGACGTCGGCTGCCTAGAGCTAAGCGGGCTCCGGGGTTTGTGGTTTTACGGCTGGCGGCGGCAATTCCACTGGGGAATTGCTGACGCGTCGGAGGCCTCGCGAGAGCCTCGAGGCCCGGCTAGAGTGGCGGTGGTCACTCTGACTGGGCTATCCATCCGTCTCATCCTCTGCCGTCCCCTCCTCCTCTTCCCTTCAATCCTTCCCAGCATCACCATCTTTTCTAATGAGTCCTCCCTGCGCATTATGCGGCCAAAGCACTTGAGCTTCAGCTTCAGTATCTGTCCCTCTAAAGAGCCATCAGGTTTGATTTGCTGTAGGACTGACTGGTTTGACCTCCTTGCCACCCAAGAGACCCTCAAGAGTCTCCTCCAGCACCACAATTCAAAGGCATCAATTCTTCGATGCTCAGCCTTCCTTATGGTCCAGC
>JANHZU010017718.1:0-13417 GCA_032468055.1 Acrochordus granulatus | reverse complement strand
AAGCAAATCCAACTTTCCCCCCTTGACTTTGCTTCTTGGAAGTCAGCTGGGAAGGTCGCTAATGACCTTCTAATCACATGAGCCCAGGACACTGCAACCATCATAGATACACACTGCCAAGCACTCAAATTCTGATTTGTTGACTGTGGATGCTGCAACAGTTGTAAGCATGAGGACAGCCATAAGTCACTTTTTTCAGTATCATTGTGACTTTGAATGGCAATTAATTGAATGGCTGTAAGGTGAGGACTACCTATAGCCTCCTTCAAGCCACCTTAGGCCCCTCTCCACAGAAGCTTTGCCTCCACAGTCACGGCGGGGAAGGTCTTTGCTTTTTCCTCAGATGGGATTTCCTAGTGGTCCCCCATTCAAGCCCTAACCAGGCCTGCTTAGCTTTTGAAGGGCAGCTGATCTGTCGCCTCGTGGTACACCACCCCAAAATCCCTGAACTTCTGCTTTCCCCCTGCCCTCTCGTTCCCTCCTCCCTCGACAAAGAATGCTGTGGGTGGAGATGAAAGAGATTAGCTCTGATGCTCAGCCATATATGATGAAGCCACCTTTTTGCTGGTGGTTTTTTTTTTCCCCAAATCTGACCTTTCCGGTTACTCTCTGGCAGCGTTTCTCAGCCTGGGCCACTTTAAGATGGATGGACTTCAACTCTCAGAATTCCCCAGCCAGCGAAGTCAAAGTGGCCAAGATTGAAAAACCCTGTGCAAACACAACAGTACCCGAGGATTTAGCTTTCCTTGGATGAAGATGTGCTCAAAGGCTCCTTGGCAGCTTTTTGTGGAGGCTGCTGTGCTGGATAGGGGAATTCTGGGAGTTGAAGTCCACACCTCTTAAGTGGCCAAGGCTGAAAAACGCTGCTTTGAAGGTCCCAATGAGATGGATGTTGCTTAACTTCATCTTTTGGCACCCCACAGGCCCCTACAGAAAATCTTAGCTCCTTGCTTGAGTAGTAATCAATTCTCCACAGCCAGAGTTTGTGGGGGGGAGACATACCTTTATGATGCAACCTCAGGGGGGTGGATCATCCCTCAAACCACACAACTGCAATTGTATTGAGTGTGGAGGAGATCTGAATGTGAATCACGGTATTCTCCAGGTAGCCTCCATGGAGTGATTGTCCCTCTCATTTCCCTCCCATTTCAGTTTAAATTGCAATAATATTTTTGGAGGTACATAAAGATTCTTGAAAGATATTCTTTGTTCCCTTATTCCTGCTGAGACCCAATTCTCGCTCTCACCCACAAGCTGCATTGATTCTACCCCAGGAAAAAGACTTGGGCGATATTTTCAGTGGGGCAGAGAGGCCCCAGGAGCAGCAGATACAGAGTTAGATCTATGACACTCCAATAATTTATGGTCCTTCCTGCAAATCTCTGAGGAGGCTGATGAAGAAATACCCACCTGGGAAAGGAAAGAGCGGAGCTTGCCTGGAGAAGGAACAAAAAACAGAATTAACACTGACCAAAAAGAATATCTGTAGCTTAAGGTTGAACTGCGGGTGCTCTCTGAGCTTGTTTTTTTTCTTGCAGATGTTTCACGACCTGAGTAGGTAGCATCATCGGTGCTAGAAGGGGGGAAGTTGCTGTGTCTCTTCCAGCACTTTTACCTAGTTGGGTCATGAAACATCTGCATAAAAACAACCAAGCTCAGAAAACACCCGCAAATGAGGGTCGGGGGATTCAAGAGATTCCAGCCAAGTTCCATTAATCTCCCGATCCTTTGTGAGTCGCTGGAGGTCGGGTAGCAGATAAGTTCATCATCATCTAGCCCAGAACACGACCCGCCTCCCTCTATCCAGGACGCCCCTTTCTGAGCCGGGGGCTCGGAGGGCTCCCCCCCGCCGCAGGTCCCACGGGCAAGAGACAGAGCCCAAGCATGGGGGTCCCTCTGGGGGATTCGCAAGTCGGCTGGCCGTGGATACTGGGAATCGTAGTCTAGCTCTTTCAAGGGGTGCTTGGAAGCAGCTTGGGGAAATCCAGGCTGCGCTGCTTCGCCTCTCTGCTCGGATCGGGCGCATCCCGATTGGATGGGGCGCAGAGGCTGCAAAGAAGCTCACTCTCGCTCTTAGTTTTGCGAACGCGAAGCAGCGTGCAACACAGCGGCGAGCTTGCACGGATGCAACTCCGGGGCTGCTTCGTGTTCGGGGCTCCACAGATCGGCGCGCCCCTCCCTCAAACCCGGATGGACGCCTCGGTCCCGGGGGCGCGTGTCCCCCGCCTTCGCAGGGGTTGCGGATGATGGAAGCAGGAATGCAATCTTGCAGCGGGGTGGGGGCCACATTTCCAGCCTGCTCGGCCGGGCCGCCCCCCGCTCGCGCCCCCACGTGCACGCGCCCCCGAGCCGCGCGCGCAGACCCACCATCTTCGCCCGGCGCCCGGCTTCGCCGCCACACATTGGAATGCGGGGGCGGGGCGTCGCCCGAGCAACAGCAATACAGCCGAGTTCGGAAGCAGGGCAGCGCTCGCCCCCCGAGGGTCGCCGGGAAATGTAGTCTCTTCGCTGCGCAGAGCGGAAGCCGAGCTGCTCGGCGCGCGGGGCCTGATGGGAGGCGTAGTTTAGGGCCGCGTTTGTCGTCGCTGCTGTTGCCGCCGCCTCCGGCCGTGGCTTAACAAGAGGCCCAGGTCGACGTCGGTGGGTCGCTTAAGGCTTTCCCTCGACTACGTGCTGCGTTCTCACGACCCGCGGGTTGAGAGCGACCTCCTGGGCGCCCCTCCGAGCGGCCGGCCTTGCCCTCTCACGACGCCCCCGCGAGGTGGGACAATCCCGGTAGACGCCTCCACGGAGCAGGTAAGTCTTTGCTTGGGGCCGTCCCGGAGGATGGGGCTGCGTCCCCGAGCCCGTGGTGCTGCGCCAGCCCCGAAATTCTCAGTCACGTATTAGCGTGTTGTGCGAACGCGGCTGTGCAGGATGCGGGTTTAGCCCCGATCACCCGGGCTCCGCGTGGGGAGGAGGGCGAAGAGAAACACGGGGATCTGGGGGGAGAAGGAGGGGGAGACCTTGTTTAGCAGTGCAGCCGGGCTGGGGTCCCCCTCCCCCTCGGAAGAGGGTGCGGCAGTGGGGGTGGGGGCGACCTCGAGGATGCTTTGGGTTCCCCTTCTGACCGGGGGTCCTTCTTGGTCTGGGACGCTGCTCAAGGGCAGGGTGCGAATTCCGCTTTGGGGAGCCCTCCATGTCTCCGCTGGGGCGCAGTTCAGCTCTTGGGGGGCCAAAAAGCTGCCTCCGCCTCTGCCGTCTGGCGCCCCCGACCCCGTCCAGCTTTGGAGCCTCTTTTGCTGCTGTCTGAATGTGCCTCCCTGGGAAAACTGTGTGCCCCTAACAGGAGGCCCCACAACTGCACACCCGGTGTGTGAGTGTGATGGTTGTGTGTTTGGCTGCCCCCTTCTCCCTTGCTCCCCTTCCTGAATCCCCTTCCCTGGAGCCCCCCGTGCAGTGCCTGGCGCAAAATTTCTTCTTTGGTTTTCTCTGCCAGGCTCGGTTGATAGTTGTGACCATGTGCTTGTGTTGCCACAAGCAAGAAACGGGCATATGTATTTCATTCATTCATTTATTCTTTTGTATAGCCGCCCATCTCACTCAATGACTCTGGGCGACTTACAATCCCAAAAGTATAGAAATAATCCCAAATGAAGAGAAATAATTCCAAAAGAATAAAAACAATCTCAGAAATATAAAAACTTTCTAAACGAATAAAAACGACCCCAAAGGGAGAAAAACAATAAAAGCATTTTGAAAACAGTTAATCCAACAAAAAGCAATCTAAAAACAATGCAAACAGTCACAATCAATACACACAGCAGCGGTTGCCATTTTCTTCCCTGCCCCTTAGGGATCTGCAGCTCGAGTCCTCCTGGTGAAGACTTCCGGGCTTCCCGTCCGGCACGGTAAGTTGCGTGCTGTGGCTCCAGCGCACCCGGTAGGCTCCAGCCACCTGCAATGTGTGCCTTGCATCAAAGGGACAGAAAGAGGAAAGTATGCCGCCTTGACTTATTTATAAATATCATTATAAAATAAAAATAACCAGTATAATATGGTAATAGTGATTTTCCCAGAAAAAGAGCAACTGCAATCCAGAATATTAGATTGTTACCCCTTCGTTGGGATCCCCCCAATCCTTGATAGATTACACCTCTCTGTAATGGTGGCTCCAAGGGGTAGGGGAAGAACGAACTTGATGGGCATGCCTTAGGAGGCCCGTGTAACACCTCTGCCTTTGCCAGCTGCCCTGGTTGCCAGTTTGCTTCGGGGCGGGAATTCAGGGTGAGGATTCTCACCTGTAAAGCTCTGCATGGCGCAAGGCCTGGCCACTTATAGTCTGTCTCCCATAACCCCTGCCGGCTGATTCAGTCCCGCAGGATTGGCGTGCTCTGGATTCAGTCGACTGAACCATGCTTCCTATCAGGAGCCCAGAACCATGTCTTCTCCCTGGCAGGGCCTGCCTTTTGGAGTGAGGGTCCCTCCAAGATCACCAGGGCCCCCCCACCCTGCTGGTATTTTGGAGGGCACTTTTTTGGCCAGGCCTTTGGTGCTGATCACCGAAGCCAGCCTGCCTGCCTGCCTGCCTGCCTGCGGCTTACACATCACCCACCTCGCTAGAAGCGACTCACATTGCTTTATCTTGGTTGCTTTCTTTTGTTCCCGTCCCGTTTATTATTCTGCCATCTCGACCATGATCTTTGTAGTTTTTTATTGGTTTTACTGTTATGTTTCTTGTTGTAAATCATTTGTAAACTACCCCGAGTCTCTAGGAGTTGGGCAGCATATACATTTAATAAATAATAATCAACAGTAATATCCCTAGGTTGGTTCTGTTGCACAGTGTCCTGTACTTACAAGTACTGCACGCCATTTTACTCTGGCTCTCATCATCTTAGTTTAGGGGTGGAAGCTTTGGATATAGAAGTTTAGCCAAGATTGGTAAACCCAAGAGCTGTTTAAGGAACCATGCTCGACTGGGTCATGGGGACAGGTGTGGGCAAGAACATCGGTAGTCCTCAATTTACAACCATTTAATGACCACTTGAAGTTACAGTGGCACTGAAAAAAGTGATTTTATGACCAGCCCTTGCACTTATGACTGTCACAGCATCTCCATGGTCATAGGATTAAAATTTGGGCATCTGTCATATATTTACAATGGTTGCTGTATCTATCCTGGGGTCACATATCACCATTTGTTTCCAGTTTCCAACAAGCAAAGTCAATTGGGGAAGCCAGATTCACTTGACAACCATGTGATTCACTGAGCAACTGCAGTGATCCGCTTAACAAAAGCAGAAAAAAGGATGTAAAATTGAGCAGGATTTACTTAATAACCAAAAAGGGGCGTAAAATTGAGTGAGATTTACTTAACAACCTCCTTGCTTAGCAATGGAAATTCTGGTCCCAATTCTGATCGTAAGTCAAGGACTATCTGTACTGCCTGAATGTGCTCCTTGGCCTGTTCAGCTTGTAGTTTGAAAAGTCAGTGTCTTGACCTTCTTGGGTGGCAGATCCCCATTGATGCTCCCCCTTTTACTTGTGGAAGCAGAGGGACTGGTGACTGCTGAAATTCAGCAGCGCAAGCTCAGACATTGGATGTGTGTGAAGAAGCCTCAGCTCATAGGGATTTGCAAGATGTGTTGTATCACTTTAAAGTCAGGAAATGTGAAATGTTTCTGGCTTTCTGTAGTGCTCTGCGTAGCTTAAGTGTGTTTTTACCCGTGTAGGTGGGCAGCTGATCCCGAGGCTTTTGTTCCTTCCCTCCACACCCACTTGGGCTTTCCAGGGACCTTCTCCTTTTGAGCCTGGATCTTCTAGTCTGAAGCATTAGAGATCTCCCCACTTGAAACCTCCATCCAAACCTTGGCCACTTTAAGGTGGATGGACTTTGACCATTGGTATCCTGCCTTCTGCACAAGGTACCCCCACTTTACTTCCATTTGCCAGCTGTGCTGGCTGAGGAATTCTGGGAGTTGGTCCACCCATCTTGAAGCGGCCAAGGTTGGACATGCTTTGTTCAACTCTTCTGCTTTGATGAAATGTTTGATGTGTTTTTTTTGGCCTGGGCCCAACAAAGAAACCATTGGTCAATCTTTTTGCTTTCCCCCCCTAAAAAGTCTAGTGTTATTCCATAAATGTGGACTGCTTTGAAGGAAGAATTGCATTTGATCCTTCTTGGATGCGCTCTCTGGCCAATAGAGAATGGCATGCAAGACTGGGTACTGGGCGGCCCTTGTGGAAAGAAAACCCTGTTCTCTCTCTCATCTTGGCAAAAAAAGCCACCAAGATGCTAATAGCACCTTTTCCTCCTGTTATAAAATGGCATAAGCTTTTACCAGACTCCTCCTGTCGTTGGTAGACTAGAATATTTCACATTTTGTAATTTGAAAAGTGTGAAATCTTCTGGTTTTTTTTGTGGGGTTGATGTATTTTTGTCTCATCTATTCAAAATTTAGTGCAGAGGATCTTCTTGGCTTGTATATACAAATAGTCTTTGACTTATGCCCACTTACAACTTATAACCACAATTGGGATCAGAATTTCTGTTCCTAAGCAAGCCAGGTGTTAAGTGTGTCATGCCTAATTTTATAACTTTTTTGCCGTAGTAGTTAAGTGAATCACTGCAGTTGTTAAATGAATCATGAGGTTGTTAAGTGAATCCAGCTTCCCTCATTGACTTTGCTTGTTGGATGCTGCACGTGACCCAGGATGCTGCAACCATTGTAAATGCATGCCAGTTGCCAAGACCCTCAATTCTGATGACATGAACATGAGGATGCTGCAATGGTTGTAAGTGCAAAGACCAGTCATAAGTCTCTTTTTAGTGTTGTTGTAACTTTGAATGGTCACTAAATGAATTAAGTCAAGAACTACCTTAAAGCTATTTGGATTTCAGAGAAATTGTACAAAATGGGATTTCCTATTTGGACTACAAATCCATCCTGCACTCTAGTCTATATTGCCGTCAATCATGGCATAAGAATTGTCTGAATGATCAGGCCCATTGAGCCCAGTGATAAGTATTCTGCTGGGATGTGCTCGTCTGGCTGGAATTGCACAACATGCTTAATTGGGTGTGGGGGGGACTGCAGGAGATGGGTGGGGATTCCTGTATTGGATGGAGGAGTGTTCTGGATTGACCCAATTGGGGTGGTCATCTGCTTAGATAGAGGCTAACCGAGTTATGGGTGCCCTCGGGTAGTGGGGTCAGTGGGCAAATATTCTTTGAAATGTTTGTGCTCCAGATCTAGACAAATCAATTTAGTGTTGCTTATTTATTAAGCTTATATGCTCCTGATCTTGCAAAAGCAACTTTCAGTGGCTTACAATCAATAAAATGTTAAAAACAATGTTAAAATTGTCTACTACCAACTGGATCCTATATATGCAAGTATACGGAGATTTATAAACTAGTAATTCTGAACAGAGAGAAGCTCGCACGTCCGGTGTCAACTGCCCAATGGAAGAATTACAACCTTCGTCTGAATTATTATATAAGGTGGATCCGTTGTCCAGTCCTCCTTGTCTCTGTAAGCCTTACTGCCACTGATTTACACCTATCCTTGATTCAAGGGACTTCATCCATCAGTCCTTTCAACCATGTCATGAACTCTGCCTTTTGCCGCTTCATTTCTTATTTTGTAGTAAATGACATTGCACAAGTTTAGCTGGGTTCGGCCTGTCTTTGTTACCTTTGCTCTGTGCTAGCAGCAGGATTGTGTTAGATAGAACCCTTATGGCCTGACCCTGCAAGGCAGAAGAGATCTAGCACAGGGCTTGAGTTGTGCACTGTTTGTGCAAGCTCTGCACTGTTGCTCTGGCATATGGTAGGCAGCACAGCATCATGCAAGGCCCACCTGATGTGTGTCCACATCTATGGTGGAGTTGTTTCTTTAATGGAAATAGCCATGTTGGCTTAGTCTTTTGGAAAACTCGGATTGGGAACTTCGGTTAGGTTAGTCAGGTGAGATATTTGGGCAAGACACATGGGAAAGCCTGCTATGGCAGATCCCAGTGATAGTTTGCATTCTCTGAAAAAGAGGAAATATGTTGACAGTCTCTCTTCCTCTTTCCCATTTTTTTTCCTGCACTTATAACCTGACTCCATAGGAGGAACTTTGGGCGGCATCAAAGAAAAACAATAGAGAACTAAATCCATACCAAATTAAAAATTAACCACAGAAGAAAAGCAAACATGAAACCCAAGGAAGACTCCCCATCAAGTGGGATGAAAAAACATATTGGAACAAAACTGCCTGTTTAGGGCCCAAAGTGATGGGAGTGTGGGAACAACCCTGACTTAAGCCAAGTTTTTGTGAGGTGGATCTTTGGTGGATGACAGAAAGTAAAAGATCAGTGAGACAGAAAATGGGATTTGAACCCAATTCCCAGAACTGAGGGTTTCAAACGTTCTCATTTTGCATCTCTGTAGTTAATTACAGGTTGTCCTTGAGTTATGACCATTTATTTAGTCTGTGCACAGTTACAATAGTGCTGAAAAAAGTGATTTAGAACCAGTCCTCACACTTGCAACCGTTGCAGCATCTCCGTGATCACATGATCAAAATTCAGACACCTGGCAACTGGCATATATTTACCACAACTGCAGCATCTTGGGATTACAAAATTGTCATTTGTGATTTTCCCAGCCAGCTTCAAACAAGCAAAGTCAGTGGGGGCAGCTCAGTTTGCTTAACAACTGTGTGATTCACTTAACAACTGCAGAGATTTACTTAACAATGTGGCAAAAAGGTCATAAAATCAAGCACAACTCACTTAATAACTACCTTGCTCAGCAACAGAAATTCTAGTCCCAATTGTGGTCGTAGGTCGAGGACTACCTGTACTACAAAGCCCTTTCTTTGCCAGCTTCCAGTGTTCCTCTAGCACAGTGTTTCCCAACATCAGCAGCTGTAAGATGGGTGGGCTCCAACTCCCCAAATTCCCCAACCAATCAGCTGTTCTAGCATTTTAGGACTGCTGCTGCCTAGATCAGAATAATGTTTTGCAGGTTGCTCCTTTTCTCCTTTTTAATCTTATGAAATAGTCAAGGTGTTTGGCCCCTCAAATCCAAATGCTCTCTCAAGGCAATATCTTTTGCATGCCTTGAGGTGGCCTAATATGCAGGTAGTCCTTGGCTTACAACTATAATGAACCCTGGAATTTCTGTGGTATTTAAGAAAATTTATGTGGCTGCCCAGCTTCCTCTCGGTGACTCCAGGCAGCTTAGAAAAATAAAGCCCCAATACAACCCCCCAACCTCCCCTCCTCCTGATGACATCAGTCAGATCAGCCATTTGATGGGCTCCATTTCACTCGATGTCATGACAGTTGTAAGTTAAGTGAACGGAGAGGACCCATTGTCCATGCTCGGTGTTATTTTGCCTCAAACCAGAAACTGTTGATTTCTGGCAAAAATGTTATTAAGTTGTGGTTATGTGACTAGAGGATGGCCATAAATGTGGGCCGGTTGCCAACCACCCCAAATACTATCATGGCAATGGGAACAGGATTGCCATTGGAACTTTGAATCTGGGTCCTAAGTACCTTTTGGGGGGTCCGCTGTAACTTCATAGCAACTAGTCATACGTCAAGGACTACCTGTAATGTGCAGGTTTTCAATTTCTCAGGAATTCTAGATAGGACCAGAGAGGGAAGACTCAAATCAACCACTGTTGGCCTTTCACAAAGAGAATGTGGCTCCCGTGAAGTATGGAGGGTGATGCCAGGTAGCGCAAGGTCTCTTAGAGAAAGGAAGAGACGTGCAAAGGCTGACCCTTCAGTTTTGGAAGCACAAAATCCGTGCAAAGGGAGCCACAGTTCCTCTTCTTTGCAGGGCAAATTCCATAGGGCTGCTGAATGAATAGCTGAGACTTCCCTTCTTGTCTCAACATGTCCCAACAGTGTAAGCCAGCTGCAGAGAAGGCCAACGACATCTTAAAAGAGCATCAAGAGGAGCACCGAGTCCAGACTGCAGGAAGTAATTATCTTGCTCCACTCTGCCTTGGTCAGGTCTCACTTGGAAGATTGTGTTCAGTTTCACACGCCTTGATTTGAAGAGGACTTTGATAACTGTGAAGTCCTTGGTGCTCTCTGAGCTTGGTTGCTTTCTTGCAGGTGTTTCATGGCCCAACTAGGTAACATCATCAGTGCTAGAAGGGAGTAGAGTTTGCTCTCTGTTTGCCCTGTCAATGGTGGGAGTGTTCTTGGTGGTTCCTTGAATTAGGCTGTTGTGTACTGAACTGGTAGTTCCTTGATTGGGATATTGTTAACTGCTTGGTGTTAATTACTCTCTGCTTATTTGGGTGTTGACTGCTGTCCAGGTGTTGTGGTCTTTTCGCTTTTTGTCTCTTTTGATTGGTGTGTAAACGTGGCTTGATTTTCTATGGATGGCTGATTTGTCTGAATGCCAAGCTTCCTAGAGTTCCCTAGCATTTTTGGAGAGCTTCATTTAGGATGCTCACAGTTCAATCTTGCGCTACAAATCTTCTCTTCTACTGGACTTTGATAAACTGGAACCAGTTCAGAAAAGAGCTACCAAGGTGGTGAAAAGAGCTGGGAATGTGAAGCTTGCAGAAGAGAAGGCTGTCTTCAAGTAGCTGAAGGGCAGTCAAATTCAGTCTTATTTGCTCCGGAGGGTCTAGGAAACCAGAACCAGTGGGATGAAACTTTAAGGATATAGATACGGAGTAGACACGAAGAACGGTCAATTTATTTATCATATTTATTTAGCTGCCCATCTTCCGAACGTGACTCTGGCTGGTGTCCCATAAAACAAAACAAATTTTAACTAACCATTTAAAATTAAAGATAAATAAGACCATGGGAAAATGTGTCAGAATTTAGGATCACCATCTTGCAGGCTGCCTGTTTTCAAGGGATCCTCTAGCCTACTGGAAAAACCATATTTTAGGAGATTCCCAGAATCACAAGGGTTGGGGGGGATGACTTTCCAAAGGGCAGGTGTCACAGCGGAGAAGGCCTGGGATCTCCTTAGCAGAAGGGACCATCATTTTCCCTTTCTGCCAGACCTGGTGGATGGGTAGATGTAATCAGGGAGAGGGAGATAGCCTGGCTCCTTGCCATGGGGGGTTAGGAATGGGTTACTGCATAGATGGATTTCTTCCCCTTTGCTGGAAATTTTTAAACAAAGGCTGGAAAATCATCTCTCTCCTCTCTCTGTCTGTAGTAAATCCTGCAGGGTGCAGAACTTGATGATCCCTTACCTTTCTTCCACTTCTATTATGCATCACCAACTTTTACAATCTGCTCATAGACTCTACCTAGTCTAATTAAAAAGTGTCACGTGTCCTTTGACTGATCAGATGACCTTTCTGAAGGTTGTACAGGAATTATTTTTTTATCACTGCAAAATAAAATGATCCAGTAAAGCAGGGAGACAAGACATCAGGACTGCTTATATCCCAAAATAAGCTTATTTTTTAGCTTACTGGAAATAGATGTGCTTCTAACAGCACAGTGAATCTAACATTAATATGAATAATATCATGTAGCCCACAAGTCAACTGCAATCATTTCTCAATCATCTCTCAGGTATGAATGTTTGTATTTTCCTGCCAAGTCCAGGCCTGTCTCTGGTACCTGTTGGGCAAAATTGGCCACGGTCTGCCCTGTTGGCTTCATCCTTGCTTGCATTAGACCAAGTGACCTCACTCCAGGCTCTGTTGCCAGTTGCTGGATCAGCAGGCCTTGGAGGCCTTCCAGGGAAGAGCAGAAATAGGCCTCAGGTTCTGTCAGCTGTTTCCTTTGAGTTATTGCAGAAGAGCCGAGCGTCCTGCTGCCCAGCAAGGAGCTCGGTTTAAAAAGACAGCTGCCCGCCATAGCTCCTGAATGATATTTTTTCTCATTTTTTTGTCACTGGGAACCATCAGGTTGGACTTCATGGTCAGGTATTGCCGGTTCAATCTCCCCCTAGTCTGTCTGTCTTCCTCCCTCCCCAGGTTTTTGACTTCTATAAACAACTCAAAGTGGCAAACACATTTAACATGCCTTCCTCCTCCTCTTTTCCCCACAACAGCAATCCCGGGAGGTGAGTTGGGCTGAGAGGGAGGGAGTGGCCCAAAGCCACCCAGCCGGCTTTCATGGCTAGGGGAGGACTAGAACTCGCCGCCTCCTGGCTTCTAGTCTATTACCTTGACCCCGACACCAGACTGGCTCTTTCCAGGCTACTCCTGCGATCTCCTGGATTCCACCCTTGTACTCTGTGAGGCCTCTTCCTTTCTTCAGTCTTCTCGCCAGTCGTAGATGATTTGCACTGGGAAACAAACGGGGGACCTTCGCGTACGGGATTGTGGACCTCCCTGAGGACTGAAGGTGGCACCTCCTGGAGTGCCTTTTCAGAGTGGGGAAGGGGCCTCGAATGCCACGATGGCTCTTGCCCTTCTGGGATGGGCCGGTTTCGAAGAACAGCCTTTGGGTGTCCCCTCTGCCCTTTCAGGTCCTGTTGAAGCTGAAGAGCCATCCGCAGGCAGCAGATCCTCACGTGGGCTGCTGTTTCCACCCACCGCCTGCCGGGGCCTGCAGGACTCTGCGGGCAGACGGGGATGGGCGGAGAGCCAAGAGCCTGAAATTCACCCAGGGAAGGCGGAGGCGGGCCGGGCCGGGCCAGGAAGTCATGGAAGAGTTTAGCGGCGGTGGCTGCGCTTCCGCTTGGACCAAAAGCTTGCGCGCATCTGCATCTAGGCTGGACGCCTGCAATGAGCTCTCGGTGTTGCTCGCTGCAAAGGCAGGCGGAAACTAAGCCGACGTAAAATGGTGGTCCTCATCCTCCCACGTGACAAACCTCTCCAGAGGAAGTTGGGGCAGCACAAGTGTCCCCGAAGCCTCGGGGCAGGGCGTGTTCAGTGACCTACCTGCCCACCAGCGCATTTTCCAGCTGCATTGACAAGGCTGCCCGGACTCCATGTTTGGGCACGTTCACTAGGCAGCAGCCCAGCCTCTTCCTCAGTTTCCCCGAATAATCCAAAACTGCTCTCCAGTTGCGCTGCAGGGGTGAACGGCCCGGGGCTGCAGCGGCCCTCGCGGGGCCTCCGGAGACCGAGTCGGGGGGCCCGCGTGGGCAGCTCTTCCCTGGGGAGGGGGCTGGCCTGGAAAGGGCTTCCAGCCGGAGTTGCCCTTCCGGCAGCGGGGAACCGCTTCCCGGGCTCGCCGAAAAGATGCCCTTCGCCCCGAAGGTAGGAGCGGCGGGCACAGGTCCGGTCGCGCCGCCGGGGCTGAGCGGCTCCTGCGAGGGCGGCGGGCCGGTCAGCCCCGAAGGGAGGAGGAGCCGCGGCTCCGGCTCTCTTCCGGCCCTTCGAGCCGGGCGGGGGGACCGCGTGGCTCCCCCCGCGCTGCCCGCGTCGCGCGCCCTCCCCGGCAGCCGTTCGGGAGGGCTGCCAGGCGGGCCGGGCCGCGTCCGTGTCCGGCGCCG
>JANHZU010017377.1:0-13466 GCA_032468055.1 Acrochordus granulatus | reverse complement strand
CCCCCTCCCTGCTGGCCTTCCGGAAGGGCCTTACGCCTTGGCTCGGTGAGAGGGCCTGGGGCTCCCGGGGGGGGGGGGACTCATTATCAGCATGGAGGTGGCTGATGGATTCTTAGCCACCCTCACCCCCCTTTTTATGTATGAAATCTTTTGAGCCCACCTCTCTAGTCTGCCAGGCTTTTTATTTTTATTTTAATGAATTTTAATGTTTTTAATGTATGTTTTTAAGGATTTTTTTTGTTAGAGTCTCCGGATTTTGGCGGCATATAAATTAATTAGATAAATAAAAAATAAATAAGTTGTTCTGACTGTAGCATGGGGCCATCTGATCAACTTCCCTTCTGTACGCAGACTCATCTCCATCCTTAATGAGTTCAGTGAATGTTGTGCCATCTGCAAACCTCACAATTTTGACAGAGGGTTCTCCAGAGAGTCATTGAATGTAGGGGGAAAAAAGTAACGGAGAGAGCACGCATCCTTGAGGAGCACCGGTACTAATTGTCAGAGTACTGGATATAATTTAGCCTAGCCTCACCTGTTCTTTCCTGTCTGTCAGAAAGCTGGTAATACGCTTACTGGTAATGGGCAGGTACAGTGAGCTGGGTCAGTTTGTAGTGAAGAATATCTGGGATGATGGTGTTAAATGCTGAGCTGAAATCCACAAAAGAACCTTTGCATAGGTCTTTGAACAGTCAAGATGTTGCAGGATATAATGCACTGACATATTGACGGCATCTTCTGCTGACCTTTTTGCCTGATAGGCAAACTGCAGAGGGTCTAACTCTCTCAACAAAAATGTTGGGTATGAATCCAGCCATGAAGTGGCCTCTGTTGCTCCCAAAATGGAAAATCCTGTTTCATTTGAAAGAGGCCACACAGGGAGAGAAGAGCCACACAGAAAAGAGTCAGAGCCTGAGTTGTTGCCAGAGGCTAACAAGGCAGTTAACAGAACTGCCTGCCAAATTGTTGGGAAACTTCCCAAATGCACCCAGAAATCTTCCAGATCCACCACTTCCTGGGATACCCTCCTAATAGAACTCTCAGCCCTCCATACGTTTTTGGGGGAGCACAATTAAATCTTAGTTGCACCATGAACCAGGAAATGATCTGATCACTGGGCATGTACTGTCCTTCATATTCAGATTACTGCATAATTGTTTGGATACAAAAACAAAATTTAACATATCTCTTGAGGCCAATATGAGATATGCCTGAGATTACTTGGGAGAAGCCCATGGTCACCAAGGAGGTCATGACTTTTCTGACTTTCTATGATCTAGTCCCCAAATATTGCAGTTTAACATCACTCAGTACCAAATTTGAGAGGATTCAAGCATCAGCCTGGAGAACAGATCAAGGGCCCAGAGAGGTTTCCATCTGGGCATCAGGTACACCAGAAGGATACGAACCTGACATGAAGCCCCAGACAGACTGTCACATTTGGAGCAGGATCCTGGTAACAAAGAGATGTCCCCAAAGATCAGGGCCACTTCTCCTCTCCAGTATTTAAGCTGTGGCAGAATCAAAACCCAAAAGTACAGAACTTTAAGAAGGCAACGTTGCTGTTCCACCAAACCAGGTCTCAATAATACATGTCACATCCATTTGCTCAACCCAGTGAGATCATGCATGAAGGTGATCTTCTTGAAAACAGACTTAGCTTTTACCAGCTAAAATTTAATTTTAAATAAAATTTAATTTTTTTATTATAAATTTATAGCAATTGAGAAAAAAAGAATAAGAATAAAAAAGAATAACATCCGTAATAATAAATTAGGAAAAAAAGAATAAATTTGAGTCTAAGCTCAAATCACTGATGGAAACTAAAATTGATCAGAAATGGAGATTGATATCACCATCTCTCTCTTGGCTTGTCACAATGGATCAATCCTTAGGCTGTAGTCTCATATTCACCACAAACAAATGGTTCATTATCATACACATTCCAATTACAGCCCACTGCATCCCACTCATCCTTTGTCCAGAGCAATAAATCTGCCAGGGCAGCTTCCCCAAAATCAGCTGTGCTAACACATAGCAGATGGGGAGCAGCCTACATTATGTTTCTGTTTTTCTCCTGCTAGTAGCTCTCTGACTCTGTGTGTATATCTCTGCCAAGGGGGAATGATCACAGCTGCTAATTCTATTAAGCCAAGATACGAGGGCATTAATAAAGCATTAAGAGCCTTCCCCTCTGGGATGTCAGGGCAGAATCAACATTCTTCTTACCAGGAGATATGAAAGTCCTTTTGATAGTTTAGAAAGAACTTTCTGGGGGTCCTCAGTAATAATGCTCATTAATTTCCTATGCCTCTCTATGAGCCTCCCACTTATATAATTGTATTACATTTATTCCCTGTGGAGACAAGAACGTATCAAGTTTCCCTGCATCAGCTTGCTAATGAATGGGGTGTGGGTTGGGGTGGATGGGAGGAAGAGAGAGAAAATGAGCCAATAGCTTCAAAGTGAAGATGGGACTGTGTATTTTCTCCAGCATTGGAGGCAATATGCCTCTGAATATTCATGGCTTGGAAATGAGAGTGAAAGGATTTGATGCTTGTGAGTATTTAAAGGTAGATAGTTGGCCTCTTTGGGAACAAGTATAAAAGTGGATGGGCCTTGAGTCAGTCCAAGCAAGGGGTTTCTTTACAGCCTTGTTACGGTGTTTGAAATGTTCACTCAGCCCATGCAACTTGTATAAGTGAGCAAACAATTAGGTGGGACTAGATGACAGGATAAGTTTATTGGGTGTGACTGAATTTGCTTTTTTTTAAAAGAGACACTTAACTTTTATAGATAGCAGTTTGTGCATAGTAATGCTTAGGCCATTAAAATGTGTTGCATTTTAATGTACAACAGCATATTTTGTTTTTGCATCCAGAAATGAACAAAGCTGTTTAAGACTAGACAGCAATGCAGAAGATAAATCCTAGAGTAGGCCTAAATGTAAGGTGACATGTATAGACTGGCATTATAAAGTAGCACCCCCACAATAATCCTGAATTTAAGATGTCCCCTTGAGAGATAAAATAGTAGAAAAAAAGGACAGACAAGGACAAACATCCTTATAACATCCCAGCTTCAGCTAAGTCTGAATTTTCCTTTTTCCTAGTACTGTATATGAGTTCATGTGACATACATATATGTAGACATTTCAACTTAATGATTAAGGTGCTAGGCTAGGAACTGAGTTCTGGTCCAGCTTTAGGCACAGAAGCCAACTGGGTGACCCTGGGCCAGGCCACCTTGAGTTATTTCTAAAAATAATAAAGGTGGGTACTAAATAAATAAATGAAGCAACCAAAAGAATGATCAGTACCTGTTAATTGAAATCAAGTGTCTGTATTAAGAGCTACTCATTTGCTTACAAATCAGTTTATAAATTTGTTTTACTCTACACCTACCAATAATGCTGTTTCTGTCACATACATCCCCCCCTTTTCCTTTCAGTAGAAGCAACCAAAAAAAAAAAGGAAAAAGGAACAGAATGGAGAGGGGAAAGAATCCTCTGCAAAGAACAGGTTCATAATGCCTTTCATTCACCCCAAATGACCCCAGACTGTTGCTGCCATGTGCTTAGGGTCGGAAGTAAACAAGGGTGCCTTTGGCAAGGAAAAGAGAAAGTAGGAGAGAAGAATTGACTTTATTTTCCTCTGTCGCCTTTTTACCAGCCCATCTTGCTAGTCAGGCTAAGATTTCTTAAGGTTTATTAAATAAACTACAACTGGCTTGGTCCACACAGTATCTCAAGCAAAATGCAAGCCACATAATTGTGGCTTAGTGTGCTGCATGAGCCAGGTGGTGGAAATGAGCTCCCCTGAACCATGTGCCCTGTTTAGATGCAAAAAGTATGTTCTCCACCATGAGCCTCCTTGATTTTAGACACAGCTATTTCTTGAGTCCTCCAAATGAAGCACGGCTTGGGGTGAGCTCTGGTTATTCGCCCCAGCTCCTGCCAGCCTAGCAGTTCACATGCCAAATGCACGTAGATAAATAGGCACCGCCTAAATTAGTGCGGAGGTAACAGCATTCCATGTGCCTCAGCATATAGTCATGCCAGCCACATGACCACGGAAGTGTCTTCGGACAGTGCTGGCTTCTCGGCTACTAAATGGAGATGAGCATTGCCCCCTAGAGTCAAACATGACTTTACTTCTTTCTGGACAGATGCTGCCCACACAAGTCTGGGTACTATCACCTCTCCTGGCTGTTTTCCCAGCATCTCTCTCTCTCATCTTTGCGTTCTGCAGATGATCTTGTTTGATAGCTGAGGTTGGTTTGTTTACCCTCAAAACTTACACTTGACAGTACTACTTTTTCTGTAGTTTTTCTGGTTGTTGCTCAGCTTCCTGCTGACCATCCATGTGCCAGCAGTGCTCACACATTGTTCCTCGGCTTTTTCCAGCAACATTTTCCCTTCTTCTCCTCATGGCCATTCTTAACATCTTCATGCTTTTGCTTTGGGGCAGCAGAGGGCATTGCTTGCCACCTTTGTCCTCTTGCCAGTTTGCTGCACTGCACCCCCTGTTTAGTGAGTTACTTTTCATTTAAATTTGCCTCTCCAGGTTCCTGTACCATTTAATTACATTTAATTAAAAAAAAATCAACCTTCAAAATTAAAGTCAGGCTTGAGAGTACAATGCTAATTTGGTCTTCAAAAAAAGCTTTTGGAGATAGAAACAGAAGGATATCTTTAAGACCTGACACCCTAAAGGTTTGGTTTGGAAGCAGCCTCACTTTCTGATGTTTTTTGAACTGTTGGAGGCATATTTGGCCGAAAAGCTTTCTTAAATCGTCTTTGTTGAAATAAACCCATGTTAAATGATGAGTGCTTAGAAATGTCCTTGTATAGTTCTTGGCCATGTTAATGAAGCCTATACAAGAAATCTTCCTGACAGTTCATGCATTGTATTATTGGGTGGATAATGTATGGTATATGCGATGTTTTGGGGGGATTTTCCACATATTGTACCATCATGTCTTCCTTAACCTGTGTCTTAGGCCCAGAATTGCAAAATATTTTCTCCACTTTCGGCCCTGGAGTTATGTCCCTTCCAACTACAGGAGGGAAAGAAAGAAGGAAGGCTCAGTTGAAATTGTTTCCTCCCAGTTTTTAAACTCATTCAAATATCTGATTATATTTGATCATAATAAGACTGTATTGCCTATTTAGATCTCATTATTGTCTCACACATCTATTAAACAATGATTGAGAGGGGATCAGTTTGTAAATTTTTTTTAAATTTTGATTTTAAAGGGGATATTGCAGGGAATATTTTTGGATAGGGCACACCATCTTGTAATTTTCCCTAATCTTGTTCCTTCAAGATGTTGCACAGTTAACCTGATCACCTGTTGCCAGCACTGGACCCATAGTCCATTATATCTAGAAGGCATTAAGCTGGGCAAGAGAAAAAGATTTGGCTTCATCATTAGTCATGTTTATGTTCCTTTAAGTAACTGTATTTCAGGTAATTAAGAGGAAATTAGGTGGAAATAAAAGACTAATTCGGAACACACGTATTGCCTTACTTAGGTAAACTAGACCATGAAATCAACTCCACAGGAAGATTAGAATTAACATTCATTACGATTGCCCTTAGTAACAGAATCTTGCAATTTGGATTGTGCTGTCCGTGCTCCTCCTTCCTATAGATCAGTGAATCAGGAAGGGGCCTAAGCCATTTCGGAATGTTGTCTTTCAGCCTATTTTGCCTAGATAACAATCAAGCCATCTTTCTTACTCCCTACAGTGTGTAAACCAGGCTGAGATTCTGGTAGGTTCTTCTCTCAAAATGAAGGTTAGAAGAGAACAGGAATGCCCAAAAAGTAATTTGATAGCATTTCTTCTCTTTATAGTGGTACTGAGATAGAGTAGCATTTATCAGTCTTGTGGCCTCCTGTTGGGCTGAGGCTACTATTCCTGTAATTCTTCTTGTCTGCACTAAGTGAAAATGGCACACTTTATAACCTGACTCTTTTGAAAAGTACTAGGCATGGGAATAGTGAAGTCAACTTGTCTCACCTGCACTTTCTGGTTTAGGAAATGGGTTCTGGAAGGAGGAGATGATGGTGATAGTGATGGTGGCAAGAGCTTTGATGCCTTCAGAACGTCCCTTTTCTTTATGGAGATGTAATGGGTCCTTTAGCCCTATGAGAAGCACTCACATAAAGAGTTGGTGTGAAGCATTTCATTTCTCACATTAGAATAGGGTTGCATACCATGGTCGGAAAGTGTGAAAACTGATGAGGTATTGGGACAGATTGTCCAGCAAGTTTGAAAATAAGTTACATTTGAATGTGGACCTTGCATTTGGCAAGTTTAAGATAAGCCCATCTGAATGAGTGACAGGAGAAGACGTGGAGGGAGATGGAGAGTGCCATCAGTTGTGCATGCTCATGTGAATGAACAGGAATAAGTTGAAGAGAGTATTGTCTAGTCATCAAGAAAGTAGGCTGAGCAAAACCTCAGGAGTCAAATTGTAGCTCAAAATATGCATTATCATGGAAATCCCAATCCACAAGGATGTGTACATCTCATACCTGTCCTTCACAATGAACTTTTCATGCAGAAGCTGTATTTAGGGACTAGAGGCCAGATATATCCCTCAAGTCACTGCTCCAAGCACAACTGAGGCCCATTGCTTTGCAGAAATTCTCTCAGATTTTGGATAAATCCTTTAACTGTAGATTTCTTGAAAGTAATCAGAATAACAGTTTTGTATTTATTTTTCCTTATTTCATTCTATTATACAACAAAATGAATGTTGCTTGCTTAATTTCTGTGGTTCTTTATTGCTGCCCTTTTAAACATTGTTTCTTGTTACTTAGTCTCTGTAACAGGGTATGCAATTTCTAAGACAAGAATTGCTTTTGACTGTGGTGCTGGGCTATGCTCCAAAAAACAGTTGGTGGGCTACTAAATAACTAAATTCGATTTCACTTACATTTAATGCATTTAAGAATTTCACCCTTTTACCAAGTTAAAAACTATACTTTGCTCATGCCTCTTGAATGACTCTAGGGAATTGCACCAAGGCTTTCCAGCATTTGCATATGGTCCTAGCAGCTGAAAGCAAATACAGATAGTCCTCAACTTATGACCACAGTTGGGACGGAAATTTCTGTCATTAATAATTTGCAGTCATAAGTCAAATCGTATCTGATTTTATGGCAATTTATATAGCTGTTGTTAAATGAATCTCATGGTGTTAAGCAAATCCAGCTTCCCCAAAGAGGTTTTTTTTTGGCAGAAATTGGCAAAAGTAGCAAATTGCGATCACGTGGCTGCAGGTTGGTGCAACTGATCATAAACGCAAGCCAGTTGCTCAGCACCTGAATTGTGAACATGTGATCATAGGAGTGGTACAGTGGTTGGAAGTGTGAGTATAGGCCCTAAGTCACTTTTTCAAGGCTGTTGTAACTTTGAACTGTTACGAAATGAATGGTAATACATCGAGGACTATGTGTTCCTCTTTATTGGAATCAGAATATCTCTCCATTTCTTTTTTAGCTTTGATATTTCTGGATCCTGGATCCTATTAGTGTTGACCTTTAGCTAGGTGCGGGATTATGGGAACTGAAATCTGATATTGTACATTGCTTTTCCTATCTGGGAGGAAGCCAATTAACTGTGGGTGTGTGTTACCCTCCTAAAGTCTACCATGTATAAAGTTATGACAATCCTTATGAAGTACCCATACCATAATAATCAGGACAATGACAGAGTTACTGTTTGTCCGTTGGGGTTTTCTGGTTGCTCGAATGATGTAGAACGTAGTATGGAGAAGTATTATTCCCGAAGGAGCAGATCTGTAACTTGGAGTCCTCCTGGACTCGTAACAGCTGCTGGAACAGAAGGTGGAAGCCAGAGTCAGAGGCATGCGCCACTTGCAGCGCTGCTGTTGAGAGGACTTCGCTAAAGTGCCCCTGTCATCATTGGCTTAGACCATTGTGACAAACTCTGTGAGGAGCTGCCTTTCAAGTCTGTTTGGAAGCTTCACAATGTGTTGGCCCCAGTATTATCTGGCACTCAGCAGTGGTAATATGATGCACCTGGGCTGCAGGCCATGCACTGGCTTCCCTAAGGTTTTAATGTAATCCTGACCTTTCAATGGTGGTTGTATTTCAGTTAAACCACCAGACTTCTGTGAGATTGCAGTGGGGTGTGAGAATAACCAAGAACTAAATGTGAGGGTCAGCTTGACCAAGGCCTATCCACATACATCATGGCAAATGTGCAGTTTTGGTACCCATATAATCCTACAACCTCATCCCTATTTCTGGCTCCATGTGTTTTTAAAAAAAACTTATTGGACCCTGCTTTCCAGCATAAGTGCTGAAGCTCTACAGAGCTAAAGATAGACTGATTTGATGGTAAAGTTTGCATCCCCCAACTCAGGACTTTTCTCTGTAACGTTGCCGCTGACTTGCTCCTGGACTGCCTCTTTGCTGAGCTATTGGTGCTCGATGGCTGATCCAGGCACTGGGGCTTTCCTTCAGCAGCCTTTGTGCTTGCCATAGCCTTAAGCTGTCGGAAGCAGAGTGGTGTATAAGGTGATCCAGGCAGGACTGAGGGTCTCTTGCCTAGCCTCAACTTTCCTTTCTTGCAAGGACAGTTCTTCCTGGGTTTCTTCATGGGAGATGTATTTCTGGCTCCTGATGTGGAGTCTGCATAACTATCAGTGTTTTAAGATAGGCCAAACTCCACAATGACTCCTGTAACTGTGATGTATTGCTGTCCAGTATAATAACAACATCTTGAAAGATCGATAAAGATTCTTTCTCCTACATTTACAATGTGAATCAAGGTGGGATATTCTTGAATTTCTTCCTCCCTCCCTCCTCTTTTTCAGAGCTAAGCTAATATTTATCTAACAGCTTCTTCAAAGCCATCTCTGTACTGTACTTCTCTACAATCTAGAGCTGCGCTTCTTCTAGTTCTTATAGGGTAGTGCCTTGTGATGGGAGACTATTGCTTTCTGGCCACATATTTTTTTTGGAACGAATCCTCCAAATCTTAGCCTCTCTCAGCTTGACCACTCTCAAGGAAAAGAGGGTTTTCTTCTCAGTTAGGGTGCTTGTCTCACTCTATTTGATGTCCATCAAATACTTCCTTGTTGGTATGTATGTCTAATTTTCTGAACGATTTCTTTTACTTTTCAGGCTTTCCAAATGATTTAAACTAGATTACCCTCATTAGATTTTATTTTAAA
Organism: Acrochordus granulatus; assembly: GCA_032468055.1. Taxonomy (NCBI): domain Eukaryota; kingdom Metazoa; phylum Chordata; class Lepidosauria; order Squamata; family Acrochordidae; genus Acrochordus; species Acrochordus granulatus. The sequence continues at coordinate 4,251 of JANHZU010017377.1, read as the reverse complement.
GACATTGGTCTGTCCCCACTTGCGACTTACTATGTCACCAGAATGTTCTGACAATCCCAGTTTTCTCCTCATAAAATTGATCTCAATTTGTCCCCATCCATTAAGTTTTTTGGCATCATTTTGTGGTCTGGAAGTCCTCACTCCCACCTCCAGAGGTTAATCTGACACTGTCCTGCACCAGTATGTAAAATTGATAGTTTTGGTCCAAAAGCATCTTTGAAGTAAGATCTAGTGCAGATGTGACAAATTCTGTTTTGAAGAATGTCATTAGATACAAGGAAACATCAAACTAGAATTTGCTTTAGAGATAAAGGAGATAAACTCTGCATCATTCTGTGTAAAGTTTGTCCTGATTCTTAAACCCTTAAACATTGTTTTACATAATCATATCCAGTACTTTAGGGAGAATAACTATTATCATAATATGATAGAGGTGAAATGGCTGTTTGTTATCCAGAGGCAAAATACCATACCTGTATTAATATGAACTACCTGAGACACATCTCCTGTTGTCATGCTTATTCACTCAAAAATGAACTGATATCTGGACAAAGTAGGCAGAATGAGAGCCCGATCTGGCATTAAGTGCCCTATCAGTGGTGTAACTGTTATATTTATCAGGGAGAGGATTATTCAAATTCATATATTATTATTTAAGGAGGTTCTGACATCACAAAGTTTAAGAATGTGAAAGGGATGAGCCTTAGTGACTTTATTTATTTATTTATCTATTAAATTTTTGTGCCACCGAACTAAAAAATGACTCTGTAATGGAATGCAGCAGCTGTACTCTATCACACTATGACAATATTATCCAGACATACACGCTATTCTAAGTTAGTTGAGAAAGAGATAATGAGTTTTTACAGCTTCACACAGAAGTTCTCAAAGATGGGAGATTGGATATTATTATGAACTAAACTGATCAGCAGGAGAAGTGGATGGCAGATAAATCATATTGGACTTGGCAGCTGTGATACTGCTGAAAGTCCACTATTTCCATGATGGACCCAAGACTGCTAAAGTGTTCCATGGTGGAGCAGGAGAAGATTGCTGAAGCTTTCCAGAGTGGCCCAAAAAATCAAGGCATTGTGAGACCCATTACAGAGGAGAGATAATCTGTCATAGGGTCATGTTCAGGAGGAAGATTTTAAAAAGTAACATTCTGCTAGCCTGAGAAGTTGCCTGCCAAGTGTAATTAATGCCCTTACTTAACTCTAAATGGGGGCAGGGAAGAAACAAAGCTATATAGCTTAAAGCAAAGCACATGCCAAGTAGAGAAGTGTTAACCTAGAAATTGTGATGCATAAATCACTTCTGCATTTCTATTCCTTTATGACTGAAGAAAATAAAGGGGAAGAGAAGAATTCTTGTTTAATTGCCTAACTTGAACGTCTCATAATTAAATTGAAAATAAAACTAAGAAGCTTGAACCCAAGGCAAAAATAAAGAAGACAGATTCATTAGAAACATTTTATGTGACGGCTGTCTAATCATTACCCAAGAACCCCAAAAGTCTTTGTGATGCCCATAATAAGTTTATACACCACTCCACAAAATGCTGAAAGATTGTCCTTTGTGGGGTTCTTCTCATTTTGAGGTTTACAGTAGTAAAGATGGTTGTGGATAAACTTGAAAATGATTCTGAGAATGTAGAAATCTAATCAAGATGTGAATGGGACCTATGCTTAGATTCTAGCATTTTGGTGAAAAAACAAAAGTCAAAATGGTGCAGGCTTTTCTCAATAAAGACATTCACAGCAAATTTGGTCTGCATTAGACCTTTGAGATGAAAGATAATTTACTAAGACCTTTTTTATTTCAGTTAATAGAAGACTTCTCTCATTGTTCAGTTTGTTTTAACAGGGCTAACACAGTAATGTTTCCAGTAGATGTTAGGTTGCAGATTTCAGTCTGCCAAGCCCAAATCTATCTACTACATAGAAGTCCATCCCTTCTTTGCACCCACAGCCTTTTGCTGTTGAAAGGAAATAGCAGAAAAATAAGCAATAATTCATGTATACAAGAACCAGGCAACTTATTGTTGAAATCTATTGCTAGGCAAAGTTCAAACTTATCTTGGAAGCTTTTATAATCCAATCAGGTCAAGAGGTACACCATCAGCTAGGTACGATATGACAGATCATTGCCTGATTTTTCCCATCAAAATAACCCTGTTTGTCTTACCGTTTCACCTGCTTTTGACTTTAAGCAAATGTTTATCAGGGAGCTAGAATTAATAAGTAGCCTTCATAAGGTTTTCAGTCAAAATCGGTGGAGGTGCTTAGGTCCAGCTTAAACCCTTGTCTGCTTGCCTCAGTGGCAAAGGACATTGTCTTTGGCAAGGCACTTGACAAACAAGGGATCATATGGCACATGGTAAACAAAGAGGTGTTGCCCTTCCAGGCCCATGGAAAATGAACTTGTCATTGTGAGGTGCTCTGCTAAGCAACCAGCCTTCCTACAAGATGAGCGAGAGACTAAGAAGAAAGCTGCCTCTCACGGAACAGATGCCCTGGAGAATGTGGGTGGATGGCTGGTTTCTATGGTGCAGGTAGGGGAGCTGGTATCATTGCGGTGTCTTGCCAGTAGACGAGAAAGCTTTCCTGAACATCTGTCACAGACTCATGACTGCTGCCAGTCCAAAGGAGGATTTCACGCTTGTTTGGAGCCTCTTAATAAAGAGATTAGCATTCATTGTCAGAGGGAAAGGCATGGAGAGAAGGTTTATTTCCTAAGAGTTTGGTTGATTCAGGCTCTTTTAGCCAACATTAATTTGTGCTTTTTAAAAAACTTGTACTGCAGTTTTCAGCTTCGAAGATCCTTCAAAGTGGATAGTACTGAAGGTAATTGTAAAATGTCATTAAATATCATGCTAACCTGAAGAGCGTGGAAGATACTTTTGGAGTTACAGACCATAAGAGCCTTAACATCAGAGTGCATTTAATGTTTGGGTGTATTCACTTGTTGGATACAAGTGAAAATAAATATTTTAACATCCATCTCCCTATTTTTTATAGAAACAAAATAAATAAATAAATAAAACAAGCCTAGCTGGCTAACATAGTTGTGCTGTCATCAACTTTCATTTGAAATCTCCTATCATGTTTCTGGTATAGAGGCCAGATTTTATTGTAAGCCACCCAGAGTCCTTGCAGTGAGATAGGTGGCAAATCAGTTTAATAAATAAATACAGAGGCACAACAACTCCTGATAACACCAGAAGGGCAGACAGCAGCAGCTCTTGCTAGCAGCACTGTTCTTCTTTGCTCTCTTTGTTGCCTGTAATCTACTTCACATTAAGGGGAATAGAGGCAAGGTGGGGCAGTGGCTCTTCCAGAGGTATCATGCCAATAATGCATCTTTCTGATGCTGGCTGCTTTCTTGGAACTCAGAAATAATTCCCCATTTCTTTTTCAAGATCACTGTGAAGGTGCCCTCTCTATTTCTCTCAGATGCTAAGCTTGCTTTCTCTTTCAGTAGAAATAGGGTATTTATCTGAAAGAAGGATGAGTCATCTTCTCCAACCCTTTGTCTTTCTGGACTATTGTTACATAATTTCCCCAAAAAGAGAACCTGGAAGAGTTCTGATTGACAACTACCCCTGATCCCCAATAGCTGTCTTGGTGACCCTATTAATTTTCTTTTGTCCAATTCATTAAACCCATATTTGTGTAATGACAGGTTGGTGGGAAAAACCCATTCATCAAGAAGATAAAACAAACGCACAATCCAAAGTGGTTCTGAACTTGCAAAGAATTTGTGGGAAATGGGGAGAGAAAATAAAAGGTATTGGCTCTGTCATATATCATGTTGCTTTATTAAACTATATGTGACCATTTGCTTTTTTTAAAGCAAGACATTTATCATCATTTCTTGCACTGCTACCATGGCAATAATCCCAACCTTGCATCTATTGTATTCACAAATGTTTACTTCAAATATGATGGAGTTGAAAGAACCGTCTTGCTACTTAAGGGACTAAAAACAAGCAGGCAGAGATTCAAAGGCACAGTTCTTTGATAAGCTGGTTTTATTAAACTGTAATAGAGCAGAAAACCGAGACTGGCCAAGTATAAACTGCAAGCTATATATATAAAGCAATCCTGACATTCAAACTGTATGTCTTCTTCTCACAGAAATGCATCCCAACAGGTGGAGAGAGAGCTTTTCTTACTGAGAGGGGCAGTTGCCTTTGAGTATTGTTACTGTAATGGGCTTTTAGAGTCTCCCACTCTTAGGCATTTATCT
>JANHZU010017235.1:0-13484 GCA_032468055.1 Acrochordus granulatus | reverse complement strand
TTTGGGATTGGAATGTAAACTGATCTTTTCCAATCCTGTGGCCATTGTTGAGTTTTCCAAATTTGCTGGCATATTGACTGCAGCACTTTTATGTCATCATCTTTTAGGATTTTAAGAATTCAGCTGGAATATCATCAGCTCCACTAGCTTTGTTGTTAGTAATGTTTCCTAAGGCCCACTTGACTTCACACTCCAGAATGTCTGGCTCTGGGTCAGTGACTGGTCAGTGGTTATCAGGGACATGTAGATCTTTGCTGTAGAGGTTCTCTGTGTATTCTTGCCATCTCTTCTTAATCTCTTCTGGTTATGTTTGGTCCATACCATTTTTGTCCTTTCAATCAACTACATAATCTTGGCCTGTCCCCTTGTGGAAGGAATTCCCTATACCTCCTGGCTGGTAATCTCCCCCCATTTGCTCATTTGGACTTTCATTCTGTAATGGGAGCAATTGTGATGGGATTCAATGAAGGTTTGGCCACCATGTTTTATGCTGTCCTTTCCTACATGGTTTCCCAGGTCTTGTCAGCTTTATAGTGGCTTTTGTGGCTAGGAAACTGCCTGACTGTTTTAGCAAAGCCAAGTTCCTTATTTTTAGCATGCTAGTCTTTGGTATTGTTTGGTTCTTCTTTCTCCCAACATATTTAAGCACTAAAGGGAAGACCAGGGTGGATGTGGAGATCTTCTCCATCTCAGCCTTTGAAGATGATCTCCTGAGTTGTATCTTTCTCCCCAAATGGTATATGATAGTTCTGAGGCCAGATCTGAACAGCAGAGGTCATCTCATAAAGAAAATTTAAGTAGGAAATGTAAGGAGACCTGTAATTGTAACTGGGCAGATTAATAAATATGTTTACACTCCAAGCATATCCAGACAAAGCAAAAGTGACCTTGATGTTTTCCTGTTTTTGCTGACTCTACTTGACTCTAACAACGTGACCCCCTTTGAAAGGTCTGCTAGAAGCCTTTCAGTTTTATTCAAACATACAAGCACTTTAACTGGAAAGAACCCTGTTTGCTTTAAAATGCCCTTCTTTGAATCCTGAAAAGACCAGGCTTTCATTATTATGATCTGCATTGTTGCAATAAAAATGCAGTTTGAAAATGTGAATAATCAATTTTTTTACATGTTTAAACCATTTAACAAATGGTTGGTTCTGTAAAAGATGGTTCTGTGAAAGTGTCCAATGCATAGTATTAACATTGAGTTTTACTGTTTGCATTGTTCCATGTATCTAACCACTTCTGATCCTTTGTGATACTTTCACACATTCCTCTTAAAGATAAAGTATATGTTCATGATTCACAATCTGCCCTGAGCACCATTTTAGGGTTTTAATCGAATATCAGGGTTAGTTTCTGCTTAGGTGAAAAGGACCACATTCACCCTCCAAAGTGAAAACAGACATTTAAGCATCAACTGTTGCCTTATACACACTCCCAAATAGTGTACTTCCTGTTGTCACAAGAACACTCATCCTCTAGGGCATTTTTGTCATCCCTCTTCACAGCTCAAAAGTTGTGAATCCTACTTCTCATGCCACTGTGGAATCAAAACACAGGATCCAAAGCAAATAATCATGGCTTGGAGAGAGTATGTACTGTAGAGGTCTCCTCCAAAAGAATAGTGGGAGACACACCCTGCAACAAAGAGATTAATTCATATTTATACATTTTAGAAAGGAAAACGAGGGGAAAATATTGCATGCATGTTGTTGTTCAGTTATTAAATTGTGTCCAACTCTTCACAATCCCATGGAGCTTAGCTTGCCAGGCCTCCCTGTCCTTCACTATCTCACAGAGTTTCCTTAAATTCACATTCATTGCATCAATTATGTTATCTAACCATTGCATCCTCTGCTGTCCACTTCTCCTTTTGCCTTTCCCAGCATCATGGTCTTTTCCAATTAATAATCTCTCTGCATTAAGTGACCAAAGTATCTGAGCTTCAGCTTCAGTATTTGTGCTTCCAATGAACAATAGGGATGATTTCCTTTATGGTTAACTGGTTTGATCTTCTTGAAGTCCAAGGAGTCTCAAGAGTTTTTTCTGGCACCAGAATTTGAAGACATTGATTCTTCAGTACCCAGCCTTCTTAATGGACCAACTTTCAACAGCCATATATGACTATTGGCAAAAAGATAGCTTTGATTATACAGATCTTTCTTGGCAGGGTAATGAATAGCAAAAAAGACCTTGATGTTTAGGGCTAGGAAGAGAAAGGAAGGTGTGGCAGACTGCACAAGCTTTACTACAGCTGGAAAAAAATATCTCTTATGCTTTTTAGTTGGAATGTGTCCTACAATTTTACCTACAAGATCCAAGTTCTTTGAAATGTGAGGAATTAGATCCACCTCTTGGAAATATTACTGCAATGCTGCTTACGTAGGTTCTCCTTGAAGATCACTGAGGAGGTTTGAGCTGGTCCACAATAAGGTGCTATGGACAATTATGGGTGCACCTCACAACACCATATTCCCATTGCTGCAGTAGCCATTCCAGATGATTTGCAGGACTAGCTTTCTTGCCAAATACCTATATTTTCTGAGAAGGGCACAGAAATCCTTCAGCTACTAGGACTTCTCACAGTTCATTAACCTTAGCACACTCTCTCTCCCTCTTTTCCCCTCTCTCTCTCTCTCATTTTTGGTAGAATTATTAACAAATCCTTCTTTGGAAATGATTGTGATATCAGCTATTATCCAAAGAAGGTACTTCATCAAATGAAAAAGTTGGACTGTTAAAGAGATAGTTTTTTTGTTTTCTTGGACACAGAAAAATGCACCAAATGTCCACATGATAAATCTCCAAATTAAGACTGAGTCCAATGTATCCCCAAAATTACAAGTTTTCTGTCTTATGAAGAACATTTGGGCATCATTCTGATCTCTTTTCCCCTACTCTTGTTCCTCATCACAGGATTTGTTTAACTCATCTTCATTAAATACTTAGAAACTCCCACTGTCAAGGTCAACAACCGGGACCTCTCCTACATCCTCCTGGTCTCCCTCCTGCTTTGCTTCTTGTTCTCCTTTTTCTTCATTGGCCAACCAAGGAAAGCCACCTGCCTTCTCCGACAAACAGTTTTCAGCATCTTCTTCTCAGTTGCAGTTTCTTCTCTCTTGGCCAAAACCATCACAGTGATGTTGGCTTTCCTGGCCACAAAACCAGCAAACTGAGCAAAGAGATGGTTGGGGAAGACCTTGGCCATCTCCATTATCCTTTCTTGTTCTGCTGCCTAAATGATCATCTGTTTCATCTAGCTAGGAATTTCTCCCCCATTCCCTGATTCTGACCTCCATTCCCAGCCTGGCGTGATCATCCTGCAATGCAATGAAAGGTATCTTGTCATGTTCTACATCACCCTCAGATACCTGGGCTTCCTGGCTGCCATCTGCTTCACAGTGGCTTTCCTGGCCAGGAATCTCCCTGGGGCCTTCAGCGAAGCCAAGCGTCAGCATGCTGGTCTTCTGCAGAGTCTGGGTGAGTTTTATTCCCACCTACCTGAGCACTAAAGGGAAATACATGGTGGCTGTTCAGGTCTTCCCCATCTTGTCCTTCAGTGTTGGGTTGCTGGGCTGCATCTTCATCCCCAAGTGCTACATTATCATTCTGAGGCCAGACCTGAATACAAAGGAGCAGCTTCCAACCAGAAGAAATGTAAAAATGTGAGACAGAGGAAGTTCAACTCTCAACATTTTACAACAGGCCAAACTTAGGAAATGGTCCAAATTTCACAAGGAGGCCAAAGATTTTGCTTGAAATAATTAAAGTGTGATTGGAAGATAGTGTCCCCCATTCTAGTCCGGTAGACTCGCAAGATGTCTGCTGAGCTGTTTTAAGTAGCCAAGCATGTTTATCTCGTACCCTTTCCTTCCTGAGGGCTGTAATCCCACACCCACTTCTTTTAAACATGTCACTTATGCATGTGATACACAGTGGGAATCTTGTTGATCTGCCAGAAATAACTGAAGGGCGGGGGGGGCTATAAAATTCCATAATTATACTTGTATAATTTTTTTCTGCAATTGGGTTCTTTGCATTCTTGGACTCAAGGTCTCAGTATCAACAGCATAAGGAGAGTAGAGAGCCACATTAGGAGGAGGAGAACTGGTCGACTAAATTATTATTGGTTTACTGCTCCATCAGCCTGATGGTTAGACTGGATTAAGCATTTTTGTCCACCTAACTACTGCTAAGAGGACGCAAATTATCTATATATGCATTGAGGAAGCCCTGTTGATCAAGCGAAGAACCCCCAACCTTTCCTACCTCCCATGTCTCTCACATATTTTATGTCAGCCCTTCAAAGTCGACACGAATTGGAAGCTAGAGTTATGAGTGTTAATGCTACTGTGATTGTAAGATTATAGCAACAGAAACTTTTGAATGAAGGATATTTTATTTTTATGAGACTCAGGAGGGTCTTGTCTGAGATGTTTTCTCAAATTACATTTCTACCCTGAGCTCAGATTGATTTCATCAATGAAATTTCATACATGGTAGATGAAACAAGGTCTCTGCTTTTAAAATTCCTGGATGATTCAGTTCTAGTTCCACCCCTTTCTGCAGAAGAATGGGTTCTTCAATATTTCCTGCCTAAAACCTTATTTGGACTGAAAAGGAAATATAATAGCAGATTTGGACATCAAGTTCATGCTGGTTGTCCCCAAGGCAGATATCATCAATGGGCAACTGAGGAGTTTTGAAAGAAAAAGACTGTCAACCCCAACCTTAATCTTGTCAGATCTAAATTTTTTGACACGGTGGGTGAAACATCATTGGGTGTTCCCTCCATTCCAAAGATTTAGGTCCATTTAAATGGGTTTAAACCTAGGCAATAAGATTTTAGTTCTCCACTGAGAATTGAATGTGGGGAGAAGAGCACTTATATTTATGATATGGGAGGCTTCAGTAGAATTGAAAAAGCTCTCCTTTAGATGCTATAGTATGAAACAGCATTTTAAGATGATTCAGCCAAGTCCAGCATGAGATGCTGGGTGATAGTTTTTAGGACGCAGAACATGGTCCTTTGGCATTGGACTAAATCTCATGGAATTGAATCAAAGCTTAAGGGATGTGCTGTTTGCCCAATGGGAAATAAGGCCTGTCATTCAGTTTGTCCTGGTTGGGGACCATGTTCCCTGAAAGAATAGGTCTATGGTCTGTGATTTTTGAGCAACCTGGACCTCACAGGAGTTATCCATCACTGTCTTTCACCCCATTGAGATAATGCAATGGCCCTTTTGCTGATAGGAAGAAGATCCAAGGCATTCAGGTCACGTGAAATTATAATCACTAGTCTGATGAAAATAATGTCTTTACCCAGAAAGCTGAAGCACCAAAATATGGCTTCCATTCCCAAAAAGCATTTCCTGATATTAGAAGTAATAAGGGATGATTTGAATGTGGGCTGCTTAGATGTGGCCTTTGGCTTGTTTGAGGGCATTTTATCCGAAAACCTCTTGAATGATACTGCTTGTCTTCTGCCAGCCATCTGCCCTGGAATGAACTGCTTTGCCTAGGACCCACCCTTGCCTGTGATGTCAGCACCTCTCCCCTGCCCCACCTTGGGCAAGGAGGGCCCCTCTCTCAGATGAGAGGCTCTCCAGGCTGCATCAGGTTGGAGGTCCACCTGCCTTGATCTCCTCCAGTGCCACTCTCTCCTCTCACCAGGAAGGGACGTAGGTCACCTGCAGCCCCCCAGCTCTCCTGGCCCTCAAGGACTTCTGCTTCATGTCCCCACTTCTGCCTGCATGAGAACTGGAAACATCTTCTCCTGGTTACTTATCTCCTGTTTGTAACGCAGCTCTGTTGCAACTTCCAAGACATTTGCCACACTCTATGCATGTGTATCCAGATGACCCCAAGGGCACAGATTAGCCCCCATCTGAACATCTCTAGATCTTTTTATTGTCTTGTAGTCTGCTGTGAGAGAAAGTTATAAATTCCTGCCATCTCTCACCAATCACTTTGAACCGAGAAAGGTTCCTGGTAGGAGCAAAACATTTTCAGAAGAGTAAAACCAGAAGTAAAAGTCCAGTTGCCTTTTTAGATAATTTTTTTTGCAATTTTTGTTTGTTCTCCTGGTCAAGATTGGGTCTTTCCCCCTGCCTCTTCACAGCATAAAAAAATCTGCCTGAGTTAGTGAGTTGGAGGTCACTTGGTTGGGCTTACAAGAAGGAAACCAGGTGCAGCAAGACCCAGTGTGTATTCGAAAATTGTCAGAAATGCCACAGGTGGAGCTGACACAGAGATCTTGGCAAGTGGTTTTTTGGAAGTGGTTTACCATTCTTTCTTTCCTAGGGCTCATAGTGAGTGGCTGGCCAGGGTCACCCAAAACAAGACTAGAACTGTTGTGGTATCTTAAACACACACCAAACTGACTTTGGTCATATCCATTAAACTCTATTAACTCAGTCACTTCACCAATTATTTTATTTCTACATTCAACATTTAACCATGGTTTGTTTTCTAAGTTTAAAGCAGTGGCCAGTGAATTATGGGAACCCCGAAGTACATGAATTTAGTTTAGACAATCTGAACAATAGTTTATAACTATTGAAATAATCTGGAACACTTTTCTTCCTGCAAGAACCATATTCACACAACATACTTCATCAGGACAGGGAAATGTTCTCACAGTCATCCTGAGACAAAAAGAAGTTTGAGATGCCGCATCCTGGGAGCCTGTAGCAAACCATGGGTGAGAACAGCTACCATTCCTCCTCTCCCCTGGGCTCTCCCCTGAGGCAAAACCTCCATGTTCCTCCTCTCTGGGCATAGCCAGGTTTTAGTGAGATAAGGCAGGTAACTTCATGGACAAGAGAAGCCTTGTTGTGCATCAACCTGGCATTCAAAATCAGTAGCTGGAACCCAGAGCCAGCAAGGATCTGACAGCCAGTCAGTGGATGTACAGTAAGGCTACTTTCAAGTACTGGACCTGATATCCCCAAGAATGGGCCATCCTCTGCCTATGACTCTAAGGATGGTCCTACTTTTCCCCTCAGCTTCTCCTTCTAATTTCAATGCCCAGTTTTCTCTTCTAGGCCTAGGTGTGCATGCCAGTGTACCCCATCACAGATAACAAAACTCAACAATCGACCCAGATATACCAGGAACACAGGGACTCCCAATTGCATCTTCAAAGTACTTAGTGAAATTTTGGGCAGGGGTGTTACACAAAGAAATGGGAATATCAAAATGGTCCCACCCCACCAAGTGCACAACCAGAGGAAGGGCCAACAGGTTTCCCCAGTTTATGGGCTGAGGTTGAAAGGAAATCAGATTGCACCATCTAGCACACTGTGGGAACACTCACAATCTCAGCTGCAGACTCAATGTCCATTGATTATTTAATACAATAAGACTCTCCAAACTACAAAGAATCTCAGTGTCTTACACAAATAATGTAAGGACAACACAGAGAGCGTCAAAGAAAAAAAAATCTGTATAATTTTCTTCCTATTTCTCAATAATAACATCCACAGGCTGTCATTTTCCTGTCCCTTCGCGAACTCGAATCCAAAAACTGATATTTATCAATATCAAAAATGAATAAAAGCATGCGTGAACTTATTGCTTAAATTAAAAAAAATATCCAGCTTCATTAGCTCCAATGATTAAAGTATATAAGGCCAAGGATACCCCCAATCTCTTATAGTGAACTTAGGTTTGGGTTTAAAAGAGATGTCAGTACTAAAACAAACCTAATCACATCAACTGACCTATCTTGGGGTGGATAAAAAGATTTCAGATGCTGCCTCAGATCATAATTGAGAATTTGTTCTTTATCTGAAATCAAGGCTTAGAATTATTGGTGTAAAATTAAAGCTATGGAAAGACATTCTCTCAAAAATGCATCTGTTATAAAAGACAAAATTTAATAAAGGACCTCTTGGTTTGTAGAACTGACCGATAATGTCAGAAGCTGTGGAATCCTGGTCTCCTGTACAACTGGAGATGGATCTAGAATGATTCCTGCATGAAGAATCTGGGGTATCGAAGCAGAGAAATATGCGGCCACCCTCAGTAAAGTTGGCACATCGAAAGGGATGAGCCGCGAGAAATGTACCTTCCAAATTACCTAAAATTTCAGTGCAAAAATTTATAAACCTGTTAGGGTGATATTCACTCTGGAAACATTTGAGCAGCTGGACAAAAAGGTTAAATATGGAAAATTTAACCCATTTCATTTCAACGAACAGAGTTGTAAATCTGGGGCTCCATCGAGAACAGAGATGAGCCATGGGTGACTTGACTGTCAGTGGTCCAAGACAGAGAGAGATGAACATCTTCAACTGCATATCAGAGGAATGACCTCTTGGGATCCTGATATTAAAATAGCGTATTTCTTGCATGGTCAGAATTCAAAAATCACATATAATGCGGCCCTTTATTTGAACAAAACTGTTCAGCTGAGATCTGCAAATGTGAATCTGATTGTGGAGAATTGTAGGGGTGATACAGAAATGTGATTTGCATTGTTATTCTTTTGTTTTTATTTAATTTCTTTCTTTTCTTCTATTTTATAGAATACTTATATTTGTCTTGTTAACATTGTTTTGTATTCTGTATCCTGATATGTCCAAATGACTAATCAACAATAAGCTATTCTAAGAGGTTCTTCAGAATCAGTATTTTGAAATTGATCCAATCCAAATACAACACAGCATTCTTGATTTTCTTTTCAGATCAGTTACGCACCTGCTTCTGTGGCTCTTAAATCTAAAACCGAATTCCCCTTTTTCCACCCAATAATCCCCAAACAAGGGATCCAATACCCAGCAATTGTCCAAGTCCTCCTCCATTTCAGAGGGAATTTGATTGGTCTTTTTACTCCAGACACAGAAAATGGAGAGAATTTCATGAAGACTTTCACTCCTATGCTGGTCAGGAATGGAATTTGTGTTGTTCTATCACAACGATTCTCAACAACTAAAAAGGGAGCACTTCTCAGGGTTGACATCTTTAAGTGGAGACAAGTCAACGTCTTTGTTAACTTCATAGAATATGAAGAAATTTTGGATAGAATTATTCCTTTTCATTTAGCCCTTGAAGATTTGCCAGGACCCATTGAAGGGAAAGTCTGGATCCTCACAGCTATGGGAATATATTTATTGAAAAAGGAGACCTCTCTCAAATATGTCCATAGTATTTGGTCCTTCCTTCATCAGACAAGAGAAAGGCCACATGATCATGACTTTGAGTATGATTTGTCGATCAACCCATGGTTCCTGCATCAGTCTTTTCACTGTTCTACTTCAAAGCATGTATTTTCTGTCAAAGGCCGGAGAAGATGCAGCCAGAAAGCTCCAGTGGAGACCAAAATAAAAAGGAACGGATATCAGATGAAAAATGACGTACATGTTTACAATATCATTACGTATCTGTCCCATACCTTGAATGCTGCGTACCCCTCCAGGTCCAGGTGGAGAAGGAAGGAGGGTGAAGAGAGTCTGGGGGCTCCAAGGCTGCAGCCCTGGCAGGTAGGTGGTCCTGAGGAGGATCCATCCAACTTGTTTCTTGTTGAGGCGGAATCCAAAGATTTTGGAATCCAAAATCTTTGTGCTACAAAAAGTGAACATGTTTGGCCAATCTAATCACTGATGCCATCATGTCCCAAAGAATGGGCACCAAGAAAGATAAATAATGATATTAAACACTGCCAATTTTAAATAGGATGTCTGCATTTTTAAGTTAATTCCTGTATAAATGGGTTTATGATCAGCCTTGTGTAATTTTACCTTCATGAATTTGAAGAGAGACCATCTTTCCCAACCCCTCCTGTCTGCAGGAAACCCAGTTAAACTTTCTCTGACTGATGGCTGCTCAGTCTTTGCCTTAAGACCATCAGTGGAGGGGAGACTGAAATTTTCTCATTCACTGGCTCCCTCTCAAACTGCTCCTCCTCTTGGTATTTTTCTCTCTCATTCATCCATCATCTCTTCCGTTGTAACTGATCTCATTTTGCCATTTTCCACACTCTGAAATAAGAGTGAAAAGATCTTAAGCTTCCCTGTATGATGTTTCCAGTAACATCTTGCAGTTACTGGAAGACACCAGAATTTGTAAAGCCCCAGTTGCTAAAATTGGATTTTACTCATACACGTTGGGAGAGATATTATTTCTGGAAGCTGGGCATATAAATAAGATCAAAACAGCTTTGTCCAACATTGTGTAAAGCTTGATCACAAAATCATGATTTGTCAACTCTACCTGTATTAATGAAAATGTCGAGGGTTACATAACCATTGATTGTTATTCATAATTATGCAGTTTATTGAGAAAGATTGAAATTATTTGGGTACAAAAGTACGACAGTTTTTTATCCTTTTAATTATGACACCATCCCGCCCTAATTCAACTAGCTTCTTAATACATCATGAAGTAGTTCATTTTTCACCTGCTCTGAAATATTCCTGATAACGGAGATATTTTGTGAATGATATTTTGACTACATCTATTATGTCAATAGAGAACAGGTTTTGCTGAACCTCTTTTTTCATTGTCTGAAGATAGTATTGACAGTTGTGCTCCCAGCTAAGCATATCTGAAAGTTACACAAGTTAGAGAAAAGATTCAAATGCAAAAAGACTATGCACTATAAGAAACCGAGGTCTCTGCATTTAAAATTTCCGGATTATTCATTTCTAGTTCCATCCCTTTCTGGAGAAGGAGTATTTCAATATTTCCAGCATGGAATTTTATTTGGACCAAAATGGAGATATGGTTACAGATTTTGACTTCTGGATCTGGGTGGTTTTCCCCACTGGGGATCCCATCTTACAGAAACTGGCAAGTTTTAAAAGACAGAAACTTTTTATGGACCAAAATGTCCTGTCACAGCTGAAGTTGCTCAACAAGGTGGGTGAAATATTGATATGTTTTCTCTCCTTTCCAAAGCCTGATTTCCCATTTAAATGGGGTTAAGCCTAAGCACTAAGAAGGAAGGCCTTCACTGAGAATGGAGTGTGGGGAGTAGAACCCTTACAGATTCGTTTTATGGCTTGGGAGGCTTCGGTACTCTTGACCAAGGTGTCCTTTCGATGCAATGATATGAAACACATTTAAAGATGATTCAGCCAAGTCCAGCCTGAGATGCTGGGTGACAGTTTTTAGGACACAGACCATGGCCCTTGGTATATCCTCTGAAATCTGCTATCTCCATAAAACTGGTGAGGGAAGTCCTCAAGTCCTGGGGATTGTGCTGTTGACAGCCACAAATGTGTTTGTTCCTTGTCAAACATCAAAGAATGAGACAATTCTGTTGAGCAGTACCTATGTTCAGGTTTAGACCGAATTCTATGAAACTGCATCAAAGCTTAATGGATGTGCTGTTTGCCGAATGGTGAATAAATCTTGGTATTCAGCTTGTCCTGGTTGGGGACCATGTTCCCTGAATGAATAGGTCCATGGTTTGTGTTGTTTGAGCAACCTGGCCCTCACCAGTTATCCATGGCTCTCTTTCACCCCACTGGGATTGTGCACTAGCCCTCCTGGTCCGAGGAAGAAGACACATGAAATCATAATCACTGGTCTGATGAAAGCAATCCCCTTTCTCAGAAAACTGATGTACTACAATGTGCACTTTGACCCCAAAAAGCCTCTCCTGATATTGGGAAGAACAAGAGATAATTTGAAAGGAAAGGCTGCTGAGATTTGGCCTTTGGCTTGTTTGAGTTCATTTCATCTGGAAACCTCTTGAATAATACCATTTATCTCGATTGTTAACGCTCTTAAGTGTCTTTGTGCAAAAAAAGGCTACAAATTTAAATAATAACAAATGTGACTCTGTGTGTCTCCATTCTAGTTGGCGTCACTAATGGTAGTTGTGCGAGAAAAAAGACGTTTTCTTGGATCCCTAGCTAGGCCATAGAAATATTGCTTCCGGGCACAAGACTCATGCTCATGTCCCATGTGCAGCAGGAAAGGACGCCTGACTTGAAATTTTTCAGGGAGAGGTTCTCGTGACTTCCTCTCATCTTACCGCAGTGCTAGAATCTAGAAGTCAGTTTTGTCTTACTTCACAACCTTGGCAGACCAATGATTTGTGGATGCCAATACTGAAATAAACAAGGAACATCCTCTTGAAAGAGGTCAGCCCCAATTTGTATGGAATTTTTCCCAGGTATCCTAAATAGAAGACGGTTTTGGATATTCTTCAAAGGGCAAGGCTTTGCAATGTTTTGTGTACTCCAGAAGAAACTGTTTCCAACACTGCTGGTCAGAAGTTTCCTTACTACAGATTTATTTTAATACATCTAAGAGATTCAAAACATAATGAAACTTTACAATACATTTTATTCTAAGATTTAATGTGAATAGATACTAAGTCATACTTTTCAATCATGGATATATATATATATATATATATTGGCTAATCTTCATGCTGACCTCCATTTTAGATGTATGATTAGTCCTAACAGATTTCCTTTGGATTTCCCTGTTTTCCTGCTCAGTCTCTGCCTCAGTCCAAATGTGTGGAAAGTTGTCGTCCTGGATTTGTCAAGCGGGCTCGAGAAGGAGAGCCGGTTTGCTGCTACGATTGCGTTCCTTGTCCGGAGGGGACTTTCTCCGCTCTGAACGGTGGGTCTCAGGAAGAAAAGGGGCAGTCCTTGTGGAAGGTTATTTTTCATAAAAGTACAAGTTTAAAGAGAGATTAAGCTTCAATTGTTTTGTTACTTTATTTTCAAATTTCACAATCTCTTATCTAAAGGTATGAATAGCGAAGAGACCTTGAAAAATTAAATATATAACGGAGAGATAGGTTCTCAGGCTTTCAACTCCCTCTCATCTCACTATGGTTCTCGCATCTAGACAGTCTGTTTTTGTCTCAGTTCACAATCATGGCAGCCATATAATTTAAAGATACAAATGTTCAAATAAACAAGCACCTCCCCTTTACAGATGACAGCCCTAATTATGGATATAATTAAAACATAAAAAATATTATACACACACATTTTGGTGAAACTGTGAACAAATGCTTTTTTGAAAATGTTTATGATATCAGCTGTTGACCCAAGAAGTTACTTCTTCAAATGGAAAACGGTAGACTGTTCAAGAGAGATTGTTTTTTTTTATTTTCTCAGATACAGAAAAATGTACCGAATGTCCGAATGATAAATATCCAAATGGGGACCGAGTCCAATGTATCCACAAAGTTATAATCTTCCTGTCTTATGAAGAACATCTGGGCATCATCCTGGTCTCCTGTGCCCTACTCTTGTTCCTTACCACAGCCTTTGTTTTAATCATGTTCATTAAATACCTAGACACTCCCATTGTCAAAGCCAACAACCGGGACCTCTCCTACATCCTCCTGGTCTCCCTCCTGCTTTCTTTCTTGTCTTCTTTTCTCTTCATTGGCCAACCAAAGAAAGCCACCTGCCTTCTCCGACAAACTGTTTTCAGCATCATCTTCTCAGTTGCCATTTCTTCTCTCTTGGCCAAAACCATCACGGTGGTGCTGGCTTTCCTGGCCA
>JANHZU010017185.1:0-13489 GCA_032468055.1 Acrochordus granulatus | reverse complement strand
CCCATGGACCCTTCTGAATGTAACCAGAAAACCTACAAGAATAGGGATGTTCCTCGATCTGTTGACAGACAAAAGACTTTCTTTTTATGATGTCTATAGCAAAAAGATCTTGTATGCATTTTCCATTGATTGTTCTGAAGAGCTGTACCCCTTCTTCTCTCTTGGCTCAGTATCTGTGGTGGAATATAATGTACCAATCAAAATTGCTAAATTTGTGGAAGAAGAAGAAGAAGAGATTCTGAATGCTTAAATTACATAGAGGGGGAAGTTATTTGAAAAATGCATTGTTAATACAGGTAGGCCTTATTTAATGACTGCCTCATTTATCAACTGTTCTCATTTATGACAGTGAAGAAAAATGAATTTGTGACCAATCCTCACATTTGTGGATCTGTAAAGAAAGGAAAGCTGAAGTAAGATCGTAAGGACAGTTGCAGTTTAACTTCATGGCCACTTTGTTTTGCAACTGTATTGCCAATTCTACTTATTGTCGTGAAATGAGGACTATCTTTATAGATCCCTTAAATAAAGTATGAGGCTTGCTTCTGCTTATTTGGAAATAAATTTAATTCTCTTCAGTGAAATTATCTTCTTCGTAACTCCTTAGTTTTTTTTAACCAAGCTATCATCATACTGAAGCGAAGTAAAAAAGTGAGGGTACAATGAATATTTTGGGCATTGTTTCTCCAGTTTCTTAAATGCTCACTTCTGATGCTACTTCAACGTCTCAAATTTTTTACAATTCTTTAGGATGCATTAATTTGATTCATTTTGATTCCTTTATATTATAATTTCAGCTTTGTAGATGTGGTCTTTTAGGAGTCCAATCTGACTTTTGTCCTTATAGGGATCCAATGCTGAGCCCTCGAGAGTTCCTATAGATTGGGATGAAGAACTAATAATATTTTCCAATCTGAAGCTGCAAAAAAAGGTAGTGGGGGAACTGACTAGGAATTTCAATCAATGTTAAATAAAGAATAATTTTCCATGTAAGTTGGAATGATTTCTGAATAGTATTCATACAGAAAGAAAAGTACACATTTTTAAAATACTTTTTCCTGTAAAAACCTTTGAATGTTGCTTTGCCACACTAAAATTCATTCAAGATTCAAATGCAATGAACACACAATGAGATAGAAATTAAAAGGATTCATTGAGCAAAGCAAGGCAAGGGAATAATTTTAACTGCAAAGTTGATACAGATAGAAATACTCATAGGCCCCTTCCTACTCCCTTAAATATATATTTTTCATTGTAAATTGAAACTTCACATTTCTGGGGTAGCTTAGAGCCCCATGTCCTCCTCCAAGGCAGCTCAGGATGTTTCCCCAGATTTTTTCCAGCTGGTATATTTTATCTTTCCCAAGTAACCCTAAATCAGATATTTCCAGATAAGTTTCTAAAAACTTATCTAATATTTATCTTCATCCTCATTATATTGTTAATTTAATGCATGAATGTATTATAATAGTTATCAAACCGTTATCTGAGAGAACACAAATTCATCCATCATACACTCCCTACTGGCTGGCTGACCTTGGCAAAAGCACTTCTAAAAGAAAGAAAAACTATTCTTAGAAAGCTAAAGGAGTTTTATTTAAGCAACCAAAAATATGCAGAAGCAAAGCACAATGATTAATGAAGAATATCATCAAAACCTCCTTATCATTATAATTGTCATTTGCAATAATACTGCAGATGCAGTATTTACAGTACAGAGAATGTCTTTTATTGAAGTATTGTTGTGTGTTTCCTGATTTATCCTGATTTTATACTTCTGTCTTGTACTGCCAAAGTTAGCAAATGAAGGAAAGGACTTTAAGGGGGAAATAAATTTGCCAATATCTTGTGGATAAATAACAAGAAGCCAATGTATTCTTGAAATAGAATGCTTATTCCCATTTTTGCAAATCAGTGCCAGAACATGGGAATCATAAGGAATGACACACTGGCTCAGTAAGATGATTTAGAATGAATGGAAAATAGAATAGAATGAATGAATGAATGAAAAACTGTTGGTGTTTTATATTTACTTCCACAGTAAAACTGGAAAAATCCAGTCAAATCCTGTCAGCTATTGGCTAGTGTCAAAATTTAACCCCATCAGTCTTTACATTTAGACCTAATGATAAATGAAGATTTTTTTTTTTTGCAATGACATGATCAGTGCTTGTTCTTAATGATCCCTTTTCTTCGACTTATTATGTCCATATCCTGAGGGGGAGACTAACATGAATTGGATCAGGAAAGATGTCCCATATTGTTATGGCTTTGTAGAAAATGAAATTATATGTAACTACTGTATTGTGATATATAGTTAATTAAAAATCTCAGTCCATGATATTAGAAATGTATGACATAATATTTCATTTTTTCCCTGTTTATTTGTGAAAGAAGCTATTACCACCAGACATCATACATAAGGCCAATTGGAGAGTCTTGGCAGTTATTGGCAATGGAGCATCTAAGCATGACTTTTGCCGATTTGCAAGACTCTGCAAGAAGTCACATAGAGGCCCAGATATTTTCTGTATTATTTGAGAACAGGCATATCTGTTTTTGATGAAAATTTATAAAAGGCAGATTTCTTAGGCAATGCAAGTTATTGAACACTGATGATTTTGAATTGATGCTGAGAGGAGGTATTATGAGAATCCAGGTACATTTGGAGGAAGACATCGAGGAGGATCAAACAGGATCAGAGTGACTTGCAGAACAGATTGGCTTGTGGAAAAGGCTGCTCTGTGGCGAATGGATAGATGAAGAGTCAGCAAAGGGCTGGATGAGGAACAGCGAGCTGAAACTGAATCCTGGCAAGAAGGAATGGCTCTGTTTTGGGGCCTCTTTGGTCCATGGAGAATTGCTATCTTTGGTCTTGGATGGGTTGCACTGCCCAGACAAACCCAGTGCATAATCGGGGTATTCTCCTGGACTCATAACTCCTGGTCAAGGAGCAGATGGCAGTCATAGTGAGGAGGGCCTTTGCACACCCGCAGGTTGTGCATCAGTTATGCTTTTTCCTAGACCAACAGTCCTGCTCACAGTCACCCATGCCCTAATCACCTCCCATCTTGATTGCTGCAATGTGCTCTGCATGGGGTTGTCCTTGAAAAGTATTCAGAAACTTCAGTTGGTTCAAAATTGGTAGCCTGCATGGTTTTGTTCAAGTCTAAATTTGCACATGTGTCACCTCTATTTTGGGGCTGCTTTGGCTGACAATTTGCTTCCAAGTCAAATTAAAGCTGCTAATTGTCACCTTTAAAGCCCTAAGTGGCCTATAATTTCCTCAGTCATATCTACCCAATCCACCGGAGTGGGAAGACAGAGTATGTTGCAAGTCCCCTCTCTTAAAGAAGAACATCTGGTAGAATCAAGAAGAATGGCTTTTCTGGTGTGGTTGACTCCCGAGAGAACATCATCCTTGTGGAAATAAGATTGGCCCCCACTTTGACACTTTTTTGACAAGGCCCTGAAAAC
Source organism: Acrochordus granulatus (assembly GCA_032468055.1). NCBI lineage: Eukaryota > Metazoa > Chordata > Lepidosauria > Squamata > Acrochordidae > Acrochordus > Acrochordus granulatus. The sequence continues at coordinate 10,012 of JANHZU010017185.1, read as the reverse complement.
ATGTTTTTCCAAATAGGCTTGGGAACCCAGGGTGATGTGGAACTCATTAATTAGTTGGTTTTATTGTTGCCACCAGGGAAATGGGGATTTATCAGCTTTTATATTGGGGTTTTATTTCTGTAAGCCACCTGGAGTCACCATAGTGAGATGGATAGCCATATACATTTTCTAAATAAATACCCTCACCAAATTGCTGGAATTCCTAGAAGCTCCAGAAATAGTTATTCCCCCCCCCCTTTCTTCTTTTTAGGGGAAAACAAACTACAGAAGTAAAAGTACTGGAACTGTCTAATGGAAGAAGTAAAGTCTTCCATTCATCTCACTCAGAGAACTGTCTAATGGAAGAAGTAAAGTCTTCCATTCATCTCACTCAGAAAGTCTCTTTCTGAGTGAGATGAATGGTTTTAAAAACTTGATAAGTAAAATAAATAATATTACGGAATAATTACCTGGATCAGGAAGAGATGAAGTGAGACACTTAATAAACTATAAAAAGACACCATGGAAATGCATATATAACTTATTAACCTAAGACCACTATAAAAATTAGAAATTAGCATAAATTCTCTATTTGAAAAGTACTTTAACAACACATACCATTGTAATTTTTAAAAAAAAAATAATGTATGTGTCCTATTCTTGTCCCTTTTCCATCCTCTAATACAATGTAAACATAGGGGCAGGGTTTTGGTGTATCCACTGAGAAACTGTAAGATATTCTGACATAGGGAAATAGAAAACCTATTTTGTTGTCAGTAAAACTGTATGGACATACCCATTAACATTCAGAAAGTGAAATCATTCAAAGGAAATTGTTTTTTTGAAACCAAAATTGTTTTATTGACGAAAAGGAAGCATAACTGAATTGTAAGTGGCTGCAGAAAACTAGTTTCTATGGGAATATCTGAATATATTTTGAGTTGGACTCATAAGTGAAATGCATGTTGCTTCACACATAATGGAGTTATATCATAACACTTTATATATAGAGATTAACAACAGATTTCCCCCACCTCCTCCCCATTTTTACCAGCAATGGGAACTAGAAATAATGAAATCAGTAACTTAACCTTTCTGTAAAAATAAAGCATTTTTTCAGATGGAGAAAAAGTTTCCATCCATCTTTATCCAAGAGGCTCATGAAGGCTGGTCATCCATTTCCACTGTGGTAGAAGGAAGGTTGAGCCAGGAGTGAAGAGGGGAATCAATTTAGAGTCTCTACACATGTTCAAGCACCAGAAGTCTGACCCCCTCATGAGGATTGTTAATCATATTTTATTTTAATGTTTTTATCTTATTTTAATTTTTTTATGTTTTAATTGATGTTTTTAATGGTTGCTTTTTGTTAGCTGCCGAGAGTCTCCAGATTTCAGTGGCATAGAAACATAATAAATAAATAAATAATAGAATATTTGGGGAGTGCAGGTGTTGGGCTGGCAATTGGAGAAATTCTTGTGACCTTGAAACTTCAATAAACCTTTAGATTAGAAGTGAGCTGTTTGAGCCTGCTTCTTCCCGCCTAATATCCACAACCTCTTATTATTATGATATGCACAAATTTATGTTAAATTTTAAAACATCAAAGGCATATAGCATATTTTTAAACAGGTAAAGAGAGAGAAAATAAACATTGAAATCATTTATACAAACATTGAATGAAATAATATAATTTTCATTATTATATGGTATATTAGTAATGAAACTAATATAATACTTTAGAAAATACAGGACTACCAAAATCACTCATTTTATTTTGCCAAAGAATTTAAGAGATAACTGGATTATCCTTCCCTTAGCTTTAGATTAGTCAGATGAACATATGCATTTATTACTTATTATTTATAAATTATTATCCCCCCCAACTTCATGATTTGCATTGTTAAAATATTTAGGGAATGCATTGCTTTAAATGAACACTTATTCATAAACTTCATTGAAACAATGAAAGGTAAAAAAGTGATATGTGTTGTAAAATTATCTTACAGAAGAACCATGTTTCCATCTATTTGTGAGAAAAATATATTGCATTTTTCTCATTTATTCTTGTTGTAGATATAATGAGCAGTAGGTATAATCTTGAGGAATGTGGGAACAGCCACAACAAGACAACACTTAGATAAAAGGAATCTTTATCTCAGGTAGAAACGTAGCCCAAGAAAGCATCTCAGATATGACCCTCACCAGTTCTAATGAAGACAAAATGGTGTGGGGGGGAGGCAGCTCATTCAGATTTTCAAGATTCTGTCACTGTAGCCTTATAATAAAGTAGTATTAGCATTCATAACTTTGATATTCTATTCTGGTCTATCTTGAAGGGCTGACAGTAGGTAGGAATTTGCATTAGATTTGATTTGATTTCTGTTTTCTGTTCTGCTCTTTTTTAAATCTCTCTGTACAAGATATGGAACTGTTTAATATAAGCTGACAATCATATTTCAGGCTTTGCAGCTGTTTACATTCAAAACAATATTCTCATAGTCTTTGACCAGATTTATGGAAAAGGGAAAGGGAATCGGTTAGAGAAAATATGGTGACTGTGTGTCTTTATCTTAGCATCCAATTTATTTTTAAATTCATTAGCATGAAGATTCCTTGATCCTCCTGCTGATCACCCTCTAAATGAATTAGGGAAATGGTTACTAGTTGGCCTGATAAAGGAAAAATGTTCAGGCATGGTGCACTAATGTGATTTTTAAAATCAGCACCCCTTTTCTAAGACTCTAAAATTTCTTTAGAATGTAATATTTAATATTCAACAATCAGAACTTTGGGGCAGAATTGTCTTTCTTTCTAATAGTTATCTTGTGGTTTCTCTGAAAAAAATACCTTTGTTTTAGAGAAACCACAAGATAACTATTAGAAATAATAATTTCATTTTCTATTTTTAGGTATTTTGAAAGCTGTTGATCTTAGCAGTTCTGAAATTATTTTCTTTTGAATCATATTTCTGCATTTTAGTACTTAATTTGTTTAAAGTGCTGTATATTTAATTTTTAATGTTCATCTTGGTTAAGTCTGATCCATTTTCCAGGAGACTAAACGTTGACTGAATACCCTAATTATCACACAGCTACTGTAGGTTGTATGGCCAGGAGTTTGCAATTTAAAAATTATTTCAACTTTCCTTGATTTTTTCATTGTTAAAAAGGTAACACAGATTGTGAAAACCCTATTTTTTCATCCTAGGGTTAGGGAGTGGATCAAGGATAATGAACACCTTAAAGATAGGATGAGCAGCAGGAACTACTGAATAATTTTTTCTGGAGGAGAAGTTAGGACCAAAACATTAATATCCAGAGGATTTCTGTGAAAGGAGGTGTGAGACTTCAGGGCTTCCACCCTATGTGATAATAGATAATCCAGACAACACACACAACTACGAGTATTAACTCTATCTTTATTGTAAGTTTACATTACAGAATCTTGAAAGTCTGAAAGTATTTCTTCCTTTCTCAACTTTTACTCTCCAGAAAACCAGGGAAGGTTTCTTCTTAAACGTTTCACATGCCTTAATACTTCTGTAGACTGAGATATATTTTACATGATGGTTGTCCAGTAGCTCTTCCTCCCAACTTCATTCCCACATGATACTACATTATGGCTTCATGTCCCTACAAGTGCAAATACAAAGAAAATAAAAATTGAAAATTCTATGGTGACTTAGAATACCTTGGGAAGAATAAAATTATATTCTAATAAAAAAAATGATGGTTCAAAACTTTTTTTTTAAAAAAAGAATAATTGCACTTGTCTAATGTGAGTAAAATAATCCTCAAGATTCTACAATCCAGAGCTCAACAAACTGTGGAATGAGAAGTGCCAGAAACAGAAGCTAGATTCAAAAAAGGGAAGAGCACCTGGAATCACAACGGGAAAGGCAAGGAAATTCCAAAAATATGTTTATTTTTACTGCACTGATTATACAAAAACAGATGACAACAAAATGTGAATAGCCCTTAAAAACAAAATTCCTGCAGGTAATATATATATTAGTACACATATCAGGGCTAGAGAAGACTGATGTTTGCTCTCTTTATATAATAGAGGCTTGTCCTTTCAGTGTTGGGGGGAGTGTTCTTTGAGGTTTCTTGATTAGGCCTGTTGTTTACGTTTAGCTTGCTTGTCTATGTTGCTAGTTTATTGATTGGGGTTTTGTTTCTTTCTTGATTGCTGGTTTAGAGTAAATCTTTGTGTTAGTCTTTGGTGTTGATTACTGGTGAGAAGGTATTCTGGTCATTTTGTTTTCTTTTGTTTGTCTTTTTTGAATGGTATGTAGATATTATTTATCTCTATGCACCTGTTTATGGCTGATTTGTCTGAGTGTCAGGCTTTCAAGAATTCTCTAGCATTTTTTGACTTGGTTTGGTTTAGGATTCTTACAGTTTCCCAGTTGAAATTATGCTTCAATCTGTCAATATGTTGTGAAATTAAGGAGTTCTCATCATGTTTTCTGATTACTACTATGTGTTCATAGATGTACTCTGCTAATATTCTGCCTGTTTGTCCTATATTGTGGCTGTTACAGTCCTTGCATTGTATCTTGCAGTTGACACCTGTTTTTTTCTTCTGGGACTGTTGAGTCTTTTAATTTACTTAGAATGTTTTGGAGGGCTTTAGTTGGTTTGTGTGCTATGGTGATGCCATATGGATGTAATAGTCTTGGTGGTTCCTGAGTGGGTCCTAAGTAGTTTTTGCTGTGTGGCAGTGTTATCCCTTTCACTGTTTAGTGAAAGGTGGTTTGTGTGGTCGGATACTTTTTGATGAAGTAGTGTTGGTATCCATTTTGTTGGAAGATGTTGTTTAGTGGTGTATTTCCTTTTTCTGATGCTCAGTGTTGTGCTCATATAAATAGTGGTCTTACACAGCTTCTCTTGTGGCAGTTTGGGATGTTGCTTTGGTAGCTGTTGTGGGTGGTTTTATGATAGACTTGTGTTTCTAATTTACCATTATTGCCTCTGCTGAGGAGAATATTCAGGAAGTGTAGTGTGTTGTTGATTTCTTCTTCCCTTATGAATTTTATTTCTTTGAAAATGTTGTTGATGATTCCATGTCTAATTCATTATTATTATGACAAATGTGTCATCTAGATATCATATCCATACTTTGGATTGTATGTATGGGAGTTAAAAATAAACAGCCTAATCAAGGAACTTCCAAGAATATTCCCCACAACACTGTTGTTGTGGGAACACTGTTCCCACAACAAGGGAAGCCACTAGTATATAAAAAGGGCAAACCTCACTTTCCTCTAGCACTGATGATGTCTATTAATACTGTCCAGCAATTTTGTCTTTCTTGTGCTCTGCTTCATTTGTCATCTAGTAGAAAATCCAGTTCTTGTGATGTGGTAATGGATTAAATTAAAACTCTTGAGTTCAAATCCTGGTGACAAATGAACACATTTTTTCTTGGAAAAAACCTGGAAGGCTTTGCCATTATCATCTTCTGGACACAAGATTGTTTGTGACTATTGAATCCAGGCTGCTGAAAATCATAATTCTTCTTAAGCAGTAAGTGTAAATTTATTATAAGTACCATATATGAGATAATAAAGTCTTTATTAGTTCAGTTTAAGAGACCAGCAGTTTAACCCAACAATGTACAATCACAATTATAGTGCAATATACTGACCTCACAAAGGTGCAGAATGAGACTCTTTTTTCCTCTTAACATTCACAACACTATACAATGGGGACAGTACTACTTGGGCTTTCTCCTCCTTAAAATCAATCAAATAAAATGTCAGATTACCATTTACATCCCTTAGCTAAGCTTTGAAAATCAAAAGCTGCAAATAAAACAAAACAGAAATTCTGTACAGAAATCATGATCTGCATAAAATAATTGGAGTTAGGAGATTCCGTTCCATATATAACAGAATCTGGATAATTACAAGACAATACTACACATGTTTACAGGAAAGAAAATCACACAGGTGAGGTTTTCTTCCAGGTAAGGTTATAAAAAAAATTCGGATGACTTTACTAGGGAATAAGCTATGACTGACATGCAATCCTTTATCTAGTATATAATGATGAATCCCTTAAAAACTCTAGAAAAACCACACCTATATACACACACTCAAAATCTCTCACTTATTACTTAATATCGTATAACAAATGAATAATACTCCAGTAATAATTCCATAAAAATTTAATACACTATAGTGATTACAATAAGCTAAATGTAAGAGGAACAAATTGAAACTAAATAAGGTAGAAGATAGCCTCGGATTATATTTAAAATAAATTAATGGATGATTCAGTTTTGATAAAAAATTATTCATAGACTTTTTCTCAGTTTTTTTAACTGCATCAATGACTAGTCTGATTAAATGGCCTTGCCAACAATTATAAGAGCGCACAATCACATTAATTGTGTCAAAATTATGATCCTGGGAATAAATCTCTCCCCATTTCTTCCAAAAAACGCCTAACAGCCCATGAGCCCTTGTGACAGGAGAAGAATGACCAGGTTTCATTCTGTCAATAATTTTTCTACCATTGACCAGATTGAAAGGAGTGGTTATAATTATCTCTTTTAGCTCACAAATGCTTAGGAGGTGCTTGGCCTTGGCAATGAGAGTCTTGCTTTTTACAGCTTTATCTCCTGGATGATTAAATAATGTAAATAAAACAATTTAATTGACTGGTTCATTGGGTTCCCAGATGGCTAAATAGCATTAATTTAACTCTGTGGATGATTTGGTTTATTTGGGGTAAATTTAAAGTACTCGAGGCTGATTTTTCTGGAACCAACCGACAACTTTCTGGTATTCCCGTCACACAATCCTAACCTCAAGATTCAGTTGTGGGACAAAGCACCTGTGACTAAAGTCGGATAGAACTTACCTGAGAACGCATTCTGTGGGACTGATTAAAAGTTATTTCTTCATAGGGGCACAGAACATTGTCATGAGAATAATCTTCACTGAAAGAATGTATTGATTGGTCCACTGGGATAAGAGAGCACAAATCTATTGATAACACTGTTATTTTGGGAACAATTAAACATGTAGCCCATAGAACTATTCAGTTAAAATAAATAGCTTGATTAATTAATCTCTTAACTTTTTTTTTCTTTCAGTCTTAAGCTTTTTATAAAATCTCTCTGGTAAGTATATTCTTTTCTGAAATTTACAGAGTTATCTGAATTCTTTCAAATTAGAATAATCAAATATGAACACATTTTAGAAACTGTCATAACAGTACTAATACATATTTTTTCTGATGAAGAGGGCTTCTATCTACATTGTAAAGTTATGCAATTTAAATGCTACTTCATCCTGGATCCCAGATTATATCCTTAATTGCTCTTGGAGCTTCTGCGAATAAGACATTTCTTTAAATTTGTCATTGTGTGTCTTTTTCCCCTGTATTACAGAAGGAAAGTAGATGTGCCCTTTCATTTTCTTGTAACTCCCAATATTGTAAAAGATTGCCCTTTTATTTATTTTTTGGTTTATGTTATTAATGGCACTTAAAATGGTAAATGTTTCCCTTGCCAGACATGGCTGACTTTAGGGGGCAGTGCCCATCTTCATTTCATATCCAAGGAGGCAGCATTCGTCTAAGATCTTTCCATGGTCATATGGCCGGTGTGACTATATGCTGAGATGCATGGATGCTGTTACCTTCCCACCAATACAGTACCTATTTATCTACTTGCATTTTTACATGCTTTCAAACTGCTAGGTTGGCAGGAGCTGGGACAGACAACAGTTCACCCTGCTGCACAGCAGCACTTGGGTCTCAAACTTGGGCTGCTGACCTTCCAACCAACAAGCCCAGTGTCTTCACTATTGGTGCCACCACATCTCTTGCATTGCTTACACTTATACAAGTCTTTTTATACTCTATTAAAGCTAAACCAAAAACCAAAATTATGCGTGTAAAGCCAACAAAATGAGCAGAGTATGCTCATCTGATTTTTTGAAGGCTAATCCACAATTTTCTGAGCAATTTGCTTGCATTCCCTTATAGTATATTTCCTAATTATTCCTGTCATGTTAAGAAACAAGAAAGTGATCAGTAACTGTTGATATTGCTGTACGTTCTACCATTTTCTATATATGATTTCTTTGCAGTATGCTTACTATGCATACCACTCAAAAGCAGGAAGGACAAAATGGGCCATGACTGCCTCATATTTGCATGTGCTGATTTATAATATTAATACAAATTTAGAGATAATTATCATATAAGCTGCTGAAGATGACCATATGCTTTTATAGTAGGGCAATTGTCTAAGCTGGATCCTGGATTGTGTCTTGTAGTTTTCTTATAGTTTTATCTTTAAATCAGATTTCAATGGTCCAAAGGACTGTTCTTTAAGTCAGTATATATGGCCATGCTACTTCTCTGAATACAAGTTCTTTAAGAGGTCGTCATAGGAAACAGAATTGTTCTCTGTAGCAGTAGGCAGCTTGAGATTATTACCAGATTGATTTCACATATAGATAAAGCTAAACATGGCTCCAAACAAGCCCTGAGAAAGTAAAATTAAGAGAAATAAGAGGTAGCAATAAAATACAGTGGCTCAAATGAATTCCAGATTCCAGATTAGATTGTTCCCAATGTAGATTACAATTAATACATTAAATATTTCAGCATTCACAGTGGCACAGCTAGGTAATTTTGGACTCTAGCGTTCACGCCTTTCTGTCTGTGTTTGTGCATTTCTTTTGATCACCATCTTGTATCATTTCAATAAGATACATGCAATTAATATTTCTCCTCTTTTCCCCCAGACTCATTTTTCCCAACAGATTAAAGCAAATAAATAAAAGAAAAACAATTCCCCCTGTTTGGCAACAATAATTAAGAAGAAGTACTTTCTGTACATTGCTTTTTAAAACTCAAAGTGATAATTCTTTTAACTGTAAGAAGAAAAGGGAATTAGCTTTTATTGGCCTGATGATTAATTGATGTAGAAATAATTAGTGTTTTGTTATCGCAAAGGATATAGTATGTTCAAGTAAAAACCATAAAATCATCATATTGCAGTGTATGTAGCTGCATATCTGTTTTATCTCATATTATTTTTATATGAAAAATATTATCTCCAGAAAGCTTCAGCAAACTGTTGTCAAGCTAGCTTCTTGACTTTTTCCTCAGCAATACTGAATATTCATGTCTGAATTGTAAATTTCTGTCTCTCATCAGTTAGAAATAAACTAGACTAAATCCAGCCATTTGAAAATATTCCATCGTTCTCACGGATGGCAAAAATCCTCAGGGAATTGTCTATGTATCCATTTCTTCTAAGTGGGGTCCCTTTTTCTCGAAACTCTTGTGACAAGATAAGTGCTGGAGATTTTACTAATGCAGATTATCTTGGTTTATAAAGCAGAAAGTTGATGAGGAGGGGAGCTTCTCAACAACCCATTAGATATTCTTGCAAAAGTCCAGTAGATTTGAGTTGTTTTTAGCTCTGTGTCTGGACAGGCAATCTACACTGAGTCACTGAAGTTTCTGTGGGATTTTGTACCTGTACCACAGGCTGCTTAGTTATTTCAGACCCTTTTGAAAATAACAGTTTAATCTACCTCCTTTCCTTTTTAAAAAGTCTATCTCCACAAAGTAACCTGTATGAAACTTTTTTTTTAATTTCAAGTTTCCAGAAACAGAACTTCTATATAAACCTGACTTTTGAGGCCAATCTTCACTTCCTGGTGTGAGAAACACTGAAGTTTGGCCTTTTGATATAAGACCACAGGATGTAATATATTTCTGACTTCCCATGGTGAGAATGGAAAGAAAATTAATAAGTTTAGTTTCCTGCCAAAACCATGAACAGGATCAGACCAGCTGAAAATGTGAACTAAATAGTTAGATAGTTGATAGAAAGATGATAGATGGATAGATGGATAGATGATAGACGGTAAAAAGAGAGAAAAAGAAAAGAGAGAGGGGGAAGGAAGGAAGGAAGGAAGGAAGGAAGGAAGGAAGGAAGGAAGGAAGGATTGCAAGTTTGTATCCTTACTTGGTTGGTTTTGAAATTCTGTAGCAGC
>JANHZU010017169.1:0-13491 GCA_032468055.1 Acrochordus granulatus | reverse complement strand
AGAATTCTTCAGCCAACTATGGCTGGCCAAGGAATTCTGGGAGTTGAAGTCCACACATCTTAAAGTTGCCAAGGCTGGACATATCTGTTCTAGTGGCTTCCCCAATGACATCATGAGCCTTGGAAGCACCATACAAATAACAGTACTTATGTACTAGCCTCACATGACACAAAATGACAAGCCCATCACTCAAGCGACACCTGTGATGTCGCTTGCCTTCTCAGCAGTTCTCCATCCAAAGATACTGAGTAGGGAACAGAACATAGGCCAAAACTCAGGAGCGCGCGTGCTGGAAATAAGCTTCACGTGCCAAGTTATGGCAAGCAGCTCCTAGCTGATGGACCTGATTCTTCTCTGAGACAGCTTGGCCATGAAGAAGGCTGCAAGGCTGACGCTCGCATGGAAACTGTTCTTCCTACAGGCATCTATTTTGAGGGTTGAGTTTGCTTTCCTTTTCCTTCACCCCCAAAACAAAATGCCTTACAGAAGAGGGGAAACTGATTTTTTTAAAAAAAGTGGTAGTTTTTTCATAAATAACGCAACGCAGAGATCCAAACCCAAGCATACATGAACAACAATTTTGACCTTTCTTATGAATATAATAAATACTCTATTGAGTGGTCTTGTTCATCTCATAAACCCACGGAGAAGCTCTTCTGGACGGCCTCCAAAACATGTTGGGACTTCATCTTCTCCAGGGCTCCCTGAAGCTTCTCCCACACTTGCTCCTTCCCCTGCAGGTACTTAAGCTGAACCAGGTAATTATGGAACTCTATCTGGAGCTCTTCCGCAGTCTTCCTTTTCTCCGTCGCAGCAGAATTTTTACCAAGCTTGCGTTGCAGACGCCGGAGCTTTCGTACGGACTTGAACTGAAACGGAACGAAGTCGATGGCAGCCTCGTGGCAGTGTCCACTTCCTACAAGAGAAAGAACGGATGAGAAACGATCGACACCCAAGAAGAGGCCCTGGCCAGAAGGCGCGCCGTCTTCTGCACCGCTATGCCTCAACCGCTGGGCCAGGCTTCTCAGATTAAACCAGAGTTTTGGGAAGCGGCTGGATTGAGTTGGGCAGCTGTAGAGATCGAATAAATAATGGTAAACAATTAAATGTGCATGTCATGGTCGGCTACGAAAAAAGATGAGCAATCCATTTATTGTTTGGCATGACATGGGACACCCAGCCTCTATGACTCAGCAGGTGGTGGGAAAGAGATGTGCCTCAGCGCATGGAGCCATCTGATGGTTCCATTTGTCGGCCCTGTATGTAACTTGAGCCACACAGTCCTAACTTTGGGGGACTCGGGATTAGGGTGTGGTGTGAATCCAGACGACGATTCTGAGGTTGGATGTTTAATCCGAAGCATTCCTCCTTTCTTGCAAGTTCTTAAAAGCTTGTCAGGAAAGAGGGAAAGATTAGTTTGGATAACAACCATCTAAATCCTAAACAAATGATTCAGCTGGCTGAGTTCTCTGAATACAGACAGTCCTCGACTTACAGCCATTCATTTAGCGATAGTTCGAAATTGCAACAGCACTGAAAAAAGTGACTTACCACCAATTTTCGCAGGTACAACCACTGAGCCTCCCTGCAGTCACATGATCAAAATTCGGGCGCTTGGCGTGTATTTACAACGGTTGCATATCCCAGAGTCACGTGTCCACCAGTTGTAACTTTCCCAGCCAGCTCCCAACCAACAAGGTCAATGGGGGAAGCTGGATTTGCTTAACAATTGCATGATTCGTTTTACAGCTAAGTGTGGCTTAGCAAAAGAAATTCCGATCCCCGATGTAGTTGCAAATCGAGGACTACCTGTAGTTTCAAGCGTGAGTCTTACCTGAGCCCTCTTCTGCGTTGTTCCCAACGTTGCAGGTGGTGCAAAAGGCATCGTGGAACTGGTTGCCAGGCACAATGACCCGGAGGCCTTGCCTGGAGCAGTTCTGGTGGGGCTGGCAGGTCTCTGTGCTGGAAAGGTTGCTGGAGAAGGTCCCCTCTGGACAAACCCTGCATTGGGTGTCTTCTTGGGGGTTGCCTGAAAAAATGGGAGGGAGAAAAGAAGGTCTGGCTTTCTCTCAAACCACTTCTGGTGTGGCAGGGGATTGCGGGAGCCGGAGAACCTTATCAATGCATGACCAAATCAGGGAATAAAAATGGAGGGGAGGGGAGAGGAGGAGAGGAGGGTGAGGAAAGTGAGATGAGATAGTTTAGGAAAAGACAATTCAAGACAAGACAGAGTGAAATAAAGTAAGAAGAGATGGGATGGGATGGGATGGGATGGGATGGGATGGGATGAGATGAGATGAGATGAGATGAGATGAGATGATGAGATGAGATGTACATCTGGAGGCTTGCAAATCTTGTCAGCTGGACTTCAGTTTCATGGCAAAGAGGACGGGGAGGGGTGGGGCAGTCGCAGGCCCACGTGGTCTTAAAGTTAAGGTCCAGTTGACAAGATTCACAAGCCTCCACGTTCCTTCTATCGCCTGGGTGACTGAGGGTTCTTTCTGCAAGATGTAAGATAAGATATGCAAGAACATAAGAGGACATCTCTCATCCGTGGCTGGAAACTCCGACCCGGCAGATTCTGCCTAAGATTGCATCCGAGTCTGCCAAAATGAGGTCTCTTACTTCTCCGGCTCTTGGGTCACTCCTCGAGGCCAGCCCGCCTTCTCGCAAACGGTGACCCAATTCCCTTCAAGCCTGCACCCGACCCAGGATTGCACTCTTCCCAACCAGGGTTGCTCTACCACCGCGGGCTCCTCGCCAATGGCTTGTCAGAAGCAGCCGGCCACTTGCAGCAGCCACGTCTGCCCTGTGTCCTGCCACTGTGATCCAAGGGTCCCATTACCGGCAAGCCATGTGAGGAAAGGCCAGGGGTTTGAGTGCATGCTCACAGCCACCTTCTGGACTGTTTTAACCTGGCCCTTGGGGTACCTAAATGGCTGTTGGGTCACTGAGAGCCGAGGTGTCTGCCGTTATTCTTCTGTCTTAAAAAAACGATGCCCAAAACGAGGCACTCTGCTTCCGATCCCTCCTCTTTGAGGTCTGTGGGTCCAGATTTTGGACTTCTCTATGCTTTTTCACGCCTAGTTTGCAATCTAAGAAAGACCTATCTCAACCAGGGATTGAAATCTATACAGGATTTGGGTTCCTGCATGCTTAACCAGGTCTGGTAAAATGGTCGTGGCTGCATTTGCACAAGTTCTGCAAGACTCGAGTGACGTTCTGCACTTATTTGCTGCCATCTAACATGTCCCAGCTTCATAGGTTTTAACTTTGTTGAGGTTTTTTCTTAGCGTAAGGGAAGAATCTGATCTGTCAAGGTAGTCCTCAATTTATGACTCTAATTGAGCGCGAATTACAGTCGTAAAAACAGGCCACCATGTGACTGTGACCGATCTTATGACCTTTTCTGCAGCAGTTGTTAAGCGAACCATTGTACCCAGTAAGTGTTTTTTGCCAGTAAATACCTGTTTCTGGCAAAAAAAATTGTAAATCAGGCTCATGTGACCACAGGACACTGCATATGGCTGCCAGGGCAGGCCAGTCGCCAAGTGCCCAAAATGCGATCACGTGACCTAGAGGGAAGGGGCAGCTGTTGGAACTTCAAAGCCAGGTTGTAAGTAGCCTTGGGAGGTCTGTTGTAAGTCTGAACGCTTGCGAAGCAACTGGTCGTTAAAGACAAAACTACTCAACTTGACATGCATGCGCTGCAAATCTGCAAATCTGGGCATAGTGCAATCATAAGATATGGTGCAAGCCCAACCACCCTGCCTCCTCCTCCTCCTCCTCCTTCCTGGAGACTTGCTAAAGTTCCAATTCGTCTCTTTCCAAACCATCAAGCATCTATTCACTAACTAAATAGCTTTGGCTGTTTCACTTAGTCCGGCATTTCTGAACCTCAGCAATTTTAATAAGAAGTGTGGACTTCAAGTTAGGTGGTGTAGAAATGTGATAAAGAAGAAAGGAAAGGGAGGGAGGGAGGAACCCCCCAAATTCTCCAGCCAGCATGAATTCTGTGAGTTGAAGTTAAACATCCTAAAACTGCTGAGGCTGAGATTTAAAGACATCCTTCAGACTTCCCACTCCTCCACATTTCTAAGTGATGTTGGCCTGTTCCTAATCAATCTTAGTTTATCATCCCAGGAGCAGGATTACTGCGTGCCTCCCCCAGTACGTACCAGGCTGAACCACTCCACTTCCTGGGGGGCACTTCGAGTGCTCAATGCAAAAGAGCCACTCGGCGTGGTAGCCTGGCTTGCACTGGCACACCCGGTTGTGTGTCCCGTTGCACGGTGCCACCTCCACTTCCATGTTATTGCAGAAGGCACTGCAGTATAAACATCTGTCCAGGTAGTTCCAGTACTGGGTGTAGTATTGATCTCCACATGGCTTGCAAACGGTGGGCCTGTCCTTGGTGCAGTGCTGGACCATGCTCGTCCCTGGCGGGCATTTCTGACATAACAGTTTCTCATTGGTCTTTGGGTCCTTCCATTCGAAGGTGGGCTCTGAGGCACAAGTCAGAGTAGTCCAGAGCAAGACACTTGAAACCACCCACTGTGACAGGGGGAAAGAGAGACAAGTGAGCAGAGATTGCCAGGCATTAGGGCAGCACAGCCTTCCTCAATCTTGGTAGCTTCAAGACTTGTCGATGTCTGCTCCCAGAATTCCCCGGCCAGAGAAGCACTTACAAGCCAACTACCTTGGCATATAATTGTGTTCTGAGGGACCAGCTATTTTGCAACGATCCTTTCTGGGCATTAAGATTGCAAGAGATCTGGAACATACGGATAGTCCTCATTTAGTGGCTACAGTTAGGACCGGCCACTTGGTTGTTCAGTGAAGTGATGGCTAAGTCAAACCACGACTGTGCTTCTGATTGGATTTCAGTTTTCCTTTGCTTTACAGAGCTGCAAAAGCTAATCAGTGCTAGGATAGGTTGTAAAGTGACTTTTTCACTCCCATTCTAACTGCAAACAGTCGCTAAACAAGGCAGTTGTTAAAGAAGGACTACCTGTACTATTGATTTCTGATTTCAGCCCATTCCTCACCTCTCCACCCTTCAGGGACCTTTAACATTAGACTAAACACTCCTGTTCGTTCATTAAACATTAGAAAAGCCTTCTCAGATTTATTACCAGAAATAGATTTTGCATATTCTTGAAAAGGTCATCCATCCAATACACTTTCCCAGAAATTCAAGGTAGTGTGCAGCTGTAGTAGCTGTACAAATTCCTCACACAATGGAAATGCCTTCTTCTTACAATTCTGGGCAGGAAAATAAGAAACAGAAAGGAAATTATTACTTCAGTATTGTTTTTGAATGCAAGAAAACATTTGAAGAATGTTTCATTCTACACAAAAATTTCTCAACTATGTTTACAAGCAAAGAGCCAGTAAAAGAAAAATTATACAACCCATATGCATAAAACGCATCATCATCATACCACAGATTACAATTGTGGTTGCAGCTAAATTCAGTTTCCCTTTTTCGAACGTGTCATAAAGAGCTTCTTCCTTCTTGCTCTTCCTTCTGGCTCACATACATCCTCTCCTTACAAACTGGATTGGGTGGCTATATTAAATCAAATTAATAAATTAATAGTGCCTTTATTTGGACACAATCCCAAAACATCTGGAGCATCACTTGAACTCCATCAGCATTGACAAAATTACCATCGGTCAATTGCAAAAGGCAGCTTTACTTGGAACAGCTTAAATAAATAAAATGCTAAAACAATGGCCTGCAATGAATAAGGAATTCAAGGGGAAGAGGACTAAAACAGCCATCTGGGGAGGAAGCACCTGAACTGAACCAATGTTTAGGGTGGTATTATGGGAAATGCCACTTCAAGGCTTTCTAAAATCCTGCTGCATTTGGAGGGGGGGTGTCTTTTAACATTTGTTGGAGAATCTCAGTTGAGTCTCCCTATTTCACTTAAAAAGGTATTCCAGAAAAGACTTCAGCTGCCCCACAGCACGCAGAGTCCTCAAGAGCCAATTAAGGCCAAAATCTGCAATCCCTTTAGCACCATCAAAGAACAACATCTGCCTATCCCAGCTCCTTGGAAAGGACTCGGTAAGTGGACAGAAATGTCAAATCCAGTCTAACTGTGTGATCCACCATAATAATAAATATATAAATAAATAATATTGTAAGAGAAGCAAAATGTCAGAAATTTAGAGGCTTTCTTTTACCACCTAACAGATTTTATTCAAAGGCAAAAGTTTTGTGAGCTGCATGCATGGAGTGGCTAGATGGATGCACCCCAAAATTAAATTGGGATGGGGTGAAGTGAAAGACAGAAGACAAGTTGTTTTTCTATCAATTACCACTTTGGAATTTTACAGCTCCATTGAACAAGAGACTGCTGAATTTACATGCATCAAAAGGTTTTAGGCTATCCCAGAAGATCTCAACAAGAACAACTTGTTTTTTCAATATATTAAATGCATAATCAGATACTTGTAAATCCGTCTCCCATCAGCAGAACCATTCTGGGTTCTCCTCTCTTCTCCTCTTACATCAGTTTAGCTACTCTGCATCTGATGAAGTGAGCTTCTAAAGTTTTGACAGTTAAAAGAACTGCTCTAACTCCTAATTTCATTCATCTCAGTTATATTTCTCCTTCCTCTACACATTTTGTCCTCAAAAAACTCGGTGCAAATGAATAAATGAATGAAACAGATTCCTGGGGTTTTTTTTGCTGTCATAGACTAATATGGCTAACATTGACTTCAGTGGCCAAATTAGCTGAAATTTCAACAGGCAGCAGCCCCCAACTGGCACAAGCTGATGTTGAAAAAGGACCTGTTTGGTTCTTGAATGGGAAACCACCCGCCCATTCCCTGGTCTGTAAACTAGACTGCAACGTAAAACAAAAAAATCTCATGTCATGCCACTTCACTTCCATATTTTGGCTAAGAAAACTGCCATAATTCTAGCCATGAAGTCACTGTAGGTGGCCTAAGCTAAACAAAATTGGCTCTAGGATGAGAGACCACCAGGATATCCCAGATTACAGGCTAAAGCAGCAAAACCATCTCTAAGGGAGAGAATGGCAGTGCTGCTAAGAAAACAGAGAAAGCAACGTCGACTGACTCACCAGGAACTGACTTATAAGAAGTTTGATCCAAGTCTCAAAATACCTAGAAAGCATCAGGCTAGAGAAGGGAATATCACTATCCAGGAGGCAGGAAAATTAGTTTACCTCTGGGGCGAAGAATATTATTGTAAGCCACCCAGAATTCCTGCTGCAAGTTGGGTAGTGAATATATTTAATAAAATAAAAAATAAAATCTCAATACCTTCCTAGCCTATTCAGGGAATAATGGGTTCTCCATGTGAGGCATCTGGAGGTTTGTTTCCACATTGTCTTTCCCAAAATAACATGTTGCTTTTTGAATGGTGGGTCAAAGAATCATAATTAAACATCTGGTGATGGTCCCTAGTTGGGTTATAAAACCTCTGCGAGCCAACAACCAAGCTCAGAGAGTACCAAGGACCCCACAGTTCAACCCTGATCCCCAAGGATTCTCTTCTATTTGATTCAAAAGCAGGGCCAAATAAATTTATTTTCTATTTATTTATTTTATTAAATTTCTTCACCACCCATCTCACTTAAGGGTCTCTGGGCAGTTCACAACAAAAGGAAAAAGCCATATAAATACAGGAATAAAAGTGTAGCTGAAAAGAACAGAGTTAAAAAGAAGTTAAAAGTAACAACTAAAAAAACAGATTCAGTTAATAAGTGGTCTTTGTTATCTGTCTTCCACATCCACGTCTGCATCATCCTCACCTCTTCTTCTCTGACCCTCATCTTGCCCCCATTTAAATCCCCTTACCAGTCTGGCCATCCTGTAGCTGAAGACCTGAGCTGCAGTGAGCAAAAATTTTGAATTAAAGGGGGCTACCTTCTTCTGATTTTTCTTTGGCCACGGGGGGATGAGCACGGCTTCACACATGCAATCTCTACCTACGGGGTCATTTTCACCTTCTACCAAGTTTCATACCATAGCCCCTGGGCAACATTTAGAGTGCTTTGGGACCACTCACATTTCGGGCAAAGGCACAAATGCGGGTCGAAATGCATCCTAGGGATTGAAGATTTGACAATACCCACCATGAAAGGGGGGATGCTGAAAGTGGGGGAACTTGCTGAGATTGACAGCAATGTTGACAAAATGAAATTGACAGTTTTGATTAGAGAAAAGACACTGATAACTTTTAATCCGGATTGGGGACTCCTTTGGGAGGCAGACCCCCCCGCCCCCGAAATTATGATATACAGGTTGGAGATGAGAAAAAGTAATAGGTGACAGAAAAAAAAACAAAAGTCCTATTGGAAGGGGTCAGTTTAAATTTAGACTTACAACTTTTGTAAAAGAAAATTGGAAGTAACTTTTTTTCTCTTTCCTTCTCTCTTTCTCCCTACACTTTTTTCTTTCTCTGGTTTAATCATTAGTGTCTGTCAGTTTTTTAGCTTTTCTATGGAAGCAAAATCTAATAAAGTCGGAAGGAAGGAAGGAGAAAAAGGAATACAGAGAGAGAGCGAGAGAGAGAAAAAGAAAGAAAGAAGGAAGGAAAGAAAGAGAAAGAAAGAAAAAGAAAGAAAGAAAGAAAGAAAGGCGCAGCGCTCCAGGAGCTCAAATCCCGCGGCAGGTCCCCTTTCCCTCCCCCGGCCGGCCCGCCGCCTTCCCTGCCGCCGCCCGCCGCCCTCTCCGCTCCCGCAGCGCGGGCCCTCCCCCCGGCCCGGTTACCTTCCCGGCGGTGCGGCCGGCCGTCCTGCCCCGTCGCTGCCCGGTCGCAGCTCTTATACCGGAGTGGAGCATCTTGACTCCACCTCGCGGGCGTAGCGCAAGAGGACTGTCCCCGCGTTGGCTTGGCGGGGTTGCCCCCCAGCGGCCTGAGGTCTCTCGGGCTGAAGGCCAGCCGAGGATGAAGCTCAGGGTGGGCCCCGCACGCTGGGGCCGGACCTCCCGGGGCCCCCTCCGACCCTCCGCCGCGCTTCCCTGATCCCCGGGCCCTGCGAGGGATTCCCCGGGCCCCTGTGGTTTTCCTCGCCGACCCGGAGGCGCCCGTCCCGCCTTCCCTCCAGCGCATCAAGGGGCCCCCTCCGTCACGACCACCCCGCGAGGTCGGCCGAGGTAGACGGGCAGCGGTCCCGCGGGGACGCGGTGGCCTCGCGGCGAAGACGCCGGGCCCGGGGCCCCCGCCTCTGCCAAGCGCGAAGGCCGGGACGGAGAGGCGGCGGAGGGGCCGCGCCAGCTCGCGCCGCGGCGTTGGTCCCGCTCGCCACCTGACCACGGAAGCCTCTCCAGACCGACGGCGGCTCTTCGGCTCTGCGACGGAGATGAGCCCCGCTCCCGAGAGTCGGACGCGACGGCAGGGAAACCTTCGCCCGTCACCTCCGGACACTTAACCAGGTTAACCCAGAAAGGCAGAGAGGCTCCGCCGGGGCACCTTCTCAGCCTGGCTTGTTGAGGTGGGTGGAATCCAGCTCGTTGGGCAACGGTCCTGAACGTACTCCGCAGTCTCAGAACTTCAGCTGAGTAACCAAAACAAGCCAAAGGGAAGCGATTGCCGTGGGGGGCAATTTTTCGGTCTCTGGTGGCCCTTGACACTCTTGGAAATGTTACTATCCACCCACTCACTTTTATCCGGGGATTACAAAGTCTTTGTGATGCCAGGTGGCAGAGATGCCCTGATTGCTTTTTTACAGAATATTTTTCCGAGTCAAAAGAAAACGAAAAAAAATACTGAAATTGAGTCTGCGGTATTTTTCAATCCATTCTGTTCCGATGCTCCTGGTCTCGTGTGGGTGAGGTTTAATGTTGAGGTAAAACAAAACCAAGGCGATTTGACATGGGTGAATCATAATTTATAAAGTTCCTAGTTTGCATTTTCAGTAATCCAGTCAAGTTGTAGTGTTGATTCAGTAAAATGTGATTGCCATTTTTGAGTCACAAAGAATCCAAAATTATGAGCCTCACGACAACTGCGGTTTATATGTAATATTATGGGGATTTTTTGACACCTGTCAGCAGAATTATTGCTGTGTGTCAAATTTTGGTACCAGTTTTCAGACTGAGCAGAGGAGTATTGGTTTGGAAGACAGGCAGTTTTTGTGTGGGGATTATCAACTTCTGGCTTCATCCATTCATTAATTCAGTCAATTTATACAGCCATCTGTCTCAAACAAGTGACTCTGGTTTGAAAAAACCAATTTTTTTGAATTGTTTTAAGTCTGACACTTAAAACAATTTAAAAAGAACAAAAAATGCAAAAACACAATCAGCAGGCAAGTTATATGACTTTTTTTTAATGTATGAAGTCAGCTTCCATGAGATTCTCCCTTCCGAATCTTCCAAGGCCACTTTGAGATGCAGAAAATCAAAATCAGATCAAAAGGACAAGACAGAAATATAGGAGGAATATATATATATTCCTCCTTTATAGGAGGAAGAGGAGGGGAAGAGCGTGTTAGTTGAAGGCAGCCAAAAATCAGGAGTCAGGAAGCCGTTCCAGCCAATACATTTCACGAAAAGGCAGATGCTTTGGTGAGCTGCCTCTGCCTGGAGAGGCTAAAGTAATGTAGAATTTAAATTGGGATAAATGGGAGGGAGAGGGGGAAAGCAGGCTAGTTTTACAGATGTAGGTTACATGTCTACAAGAATCTCATTATTATGTGCTCAAAACCTCTTGTGTTTGCGGATACTATCTGAGAATGCCTGAAGTCTTTTGATGTAGGGTGATTGAAAGATGGCTACATAAATGTTTTAAATAAAATAAGTAAATTTATGCATGTTTGGCAATTTTTCACTCAAGGATGCAAAACCCCACTTTTCCCACAAAGTCACTTTGAAATCTTCCTTGGAGCATCCTGGGTGGTGGAAACATTCTGATCCTTTTTTGCCCTTGCCTTGAGGCACATGAATGTCCATTATTTCTTTTGCACAAAGTCTGTGTGTAGAATCCAGAGGGATATTACTAGCAGATGATGGGACATATTGCATTGGAGGAAGAACATGTAAAGGAGTCTCTAATCTGGTGTGGGAGCTTGTTGGGACTCATCATGGAGCTGGTGTAGGGCCAACAGAGACATCCACGTTTATTGCAGGTTCCCTTCCCATTTTCATGGGAAATGTTTCCCATCAACATTGCCTGTTGTTTCTTAGGTGGGAATTTGTTTCAGAGTGGGTTGCTGCCCCTATGCCAGTCATGTCCTATCATCCAGAATATGAGAATATGCAAGGCTGTTGTCCAAAATGGGCTGCAGCTTATTAATAATCCATTTGTGTGGTTTGAAATGTGTGTCCTATTTGGACAAGTGTTTCTCAGACTTGGCAGCTTTAAGATGTGTGGACTTCAACTCCCAGAATTCCCCAGCCAGCTTTGTCCACACATCTTAACTTCGCCCAGGTTGAGAATCATAGATTTGGACTGTGTGTAAGAACTAAAACATATGCTTTGCATGTAAATTCCAAGATCACAGGCATTTCCAGTCTGCAAATCCACACATGGCATACGATGCAATAAACAAACAAATAATAAATCAATCTGTCTGCCTACAATCTGGAAAGCAATTGTTGCCAACAGTCTTTGAAAGTCTTGATATATATACTACAGGGCTGCAGACATGGAGGCTAAGGAATCTGGGAATTGCAGGCCAAGCACATCTGGAGGCACCATCACTTTGAGCAGGGTTCTTTAGATCCTTTCAGCCAAAGATAATCAGGAAACACCTGAAAAGCCAAAAATGAGGTGGTCTTTGAACCCGAGAATGAGATGATGCTTCTCTTCCTCCAAAATAGAATCACATTATGGAAAGTCCTGATCTGGCCAAGGTTATCTAAATTTTCCTGGGACTGGAATGGAGATAACAAGGCCGGCTGTGGTAGGACACTATGGTTTATATTAATAGTGGTTCAGAGATTACCAGTATGGGTTTTGTTGGTTCCAGCAATGATATATAAGAGTGCTTTATAGCCCTTTGTTTTTGCATCCTAATGATGGCAGATGAGTTCTTTGCAAAAAGAGGCATAGATCCAGTATGGACAGCGTTTGAGGTGTCAGACTAGAAGCAGGGAGACCAGGATCCATTTCATCTTCAACCCTGGAAGTTTAATGGGGACTTAGGGCCAGTGATCGATTGTCAACTCAGACGATCAATCTGATCAGTCAATTACGCTGCGGACCACTTCAAGGATAGAATAAGGCTGTGCATTCAGCGAGTCATCTTCTAATAGATTGCAATGGTTTGTGGGTGCTAGAATGGACAACATCGCAATCAGTAGCAAGGACAACTCTTTCTAGACTAGCACTCCAAAGGAGAGCAACATCTGCATCACACTTGCTTCACAAAGGTTGGACAAGTCAGACCAGTATTAAGTGAAATAAAAAGATCTTGCAAAAAGGGTGCTCAAGTATCATTAAATGCAAAGATATATTAGTGTTGGAAGGCAAAGTCTGCTAGCTCATATCTTGATTGATGCTGCAGTTATTTATTGAGAAGTCAGCCAGCCAGACTCAGCGCCAAACTGAAAATGAGAGAAAGATAAAATAATGGGGGGCATGGTGGTTGGAGAAGTACTGAGGTATAAGTGAGACCCCACTTATATTCCATAGTGTGCAAGGATGGACTTGATGTAGCACCTTATGAGTCTCTGCACTGAGCAGTCCTTTCTCATTGGAAGACAAGTCCTTAGCCTTAACCTGTTTTTTTCCCAAGTCATCAGAAAGATGAAGCTATGTACTACAGGTAGTCCTTGACTACACCCATTTCTTTAGTGACTCTTCGAAGTTACAATGGCACTGAAAAAAGTGACTTACAACCAGTCTACACACATACAACAATCACAGCATCCCATGGTCACATGATCAAAATTTGGGAGATTGACAAATGGCATGTATTTACAACTGTTGCATATCTTGGGGTCATATGATCACTATTTGCAACTTTCCAGCTGGCTTCCGATAAGCAAAGTCAATGGGGGAAGCCTGAGTCACTTAACAACCATGTGATTCACTGAACAACTACAGTAATTTGCTTCACCACCAAAGCAAAAAAAGTCATAAAGCAGTTAACAACCACCTTGCTTAGTAACAGAAATTGATCCCAGAATTCTGATTGTAAGTTGAGGACTACCTCTAATACAACGTGTCATTGATAATTCCCACAGCTGACCCTGCCACAAGATCAACAGTGTTTAATGCTTGTTTGGCAAAATAGACCACCACCTCAGTCTAAAAAAGTAGTCAGAGTTTGGTTTCCAGATGAAGACAAATGATATCTTTTTTCTCCGTAAGAAATTATGGAAGAAAAGTGCTCCTGACTTGACCCCAAGGAAACTGTTTATGTACAAAGTCATCCAGCTTCTAGCTCTATTTATCCATCAGTGGTAAGATATATTCATCATGTGTCTGTGAAGACTCTCACTCGTCCAGGGTAATTGCATCGCAACAAAAGTTTAAAAAACAGGCATCTGGACTGG